>JAVJIF010011177.1:0-64130 GCA_038442645.1 Agave tequilana | reverse complement strand
AATTGATATCTATATTGAAATGAGTTATGTTTAAATAAAAATATTTGGTTTCACTTTCAATTGATATCAAAATTATAAAATATTCTATTTGGTATCAAAATTACAAGATGTTTACAAATTGGTATCAAGATTCTAAAAATACATATATATTTCTAATTGTATCAAAACATACAATATTTCATTTTCTATTGGTATCAAAAGTTTACAAGATATTTTCATTAGTATATTTTGGTATCTTAAAAATTTTTGTTTATTTTCAATTGGTATCATAATTTGGTATCAAAAGTTTTGATATGTATTACTTATATGTAAGGGGAGCTTAACATCTTCTCTATATATAGATTCATGTTGAGGGTATCTCATATTGAGGAGCTTGATCGCTCTTCTCTATGTCTTACACGTGTGTAGGAGAAGCTTCACATCTCCTTTTATACATTGTATATTATGCTTTATGTGGTTAGGGTTTAGTCATCTCTTTTCATATAAATGCATATATGCAGGGGAAGTTAACTTCACGTCTCTCCTCTTCATGAATGTATATAGCATATGCACCTTTATTGTTTTGATTTATGCATAAAGGAAAAAAAATATTATTTATGTCTTTAGTGTTTGTACCCTTTGTGATGAATTGACAAAAAGGGGAGAGAAATTTGGAGTTTTATATATGCATGTTTATTTAATTGTTACTGATTGGTCACTAATATTGCACATTCATTATCATATTCTCATACTTATATAGAATAAACTCTGCTTTTTTCTAATTAATGTTTAATTTATTTGCAGGCCCATTCCTAAAGAAGAGTGAAGAGAAAATGAGCCCAAAAGCCCATCAAATTCTGAATAAAATCAGAATTAATTCGAACTCAGTAAATCAGGACAGATCAGGTCGATTCAGATCGGTTGGAAAACCAGTTAGAATAAATCCCTACAAATCGATCGGTTGAAGCCAAGGATCAAGGTCATTTCGTCAAAATCTCAGACTTAAACTGCAAATCCCAGCTGAAGTAAACATCAATCGCGAAGCCAGGGAGTACCACCAACAGGGTGTGGCCGCAGAAACGCGGCCAAAAGCCGGTTTCTGCGGCTTTGTTAGAGAGTTAGGGGGAGCGTTTGCTCCCCCTATCTTCATACGCTCTTATAGGTTGGGTTTGCCTATAAATACTGGGATTTTCAGAGCGTATAGGGGACGACCATGCAGAGATAGAATTTAGTCCACTTTAACCTAATTTTCTCTTTTTCTTTACAAGAACTAAAAGAAGAATTTAACCATCCTTTGTATCTTAAGAAAAATTACTAAAAAAGCTTCCATCGCTAGTCCCTCCTTGTGGATCACGACCCACATAGCCACTTGCTATCGCGGTAGAATTGAGCACCTTGCACATCTATTTTTGTATCTCTGAAATTCTGTACTTTTGTGCAGGTTGTACATTGTAGGCTGTCTAAAGATCACTAAAGACAAGCTACAAAAAGCAGAGTTCCAAGCTCCAGACGCAGGGCTAATCATGGCCACCACTGCAGCGCCAAGACGCGAGGGTCGAAACCCGCGTCTCAGCCAGCACTGCAGCGCCAAGACGCGAGGTCGAAACCGCGTCTCAGTCATAACTGCCCTTGTTATTGTTGGCCCAGAGGCCTTCCACTCTAGTTTTGATGATGATTAACTCATGTAGTTATGTGTACTAATAATCTTGTGATTTTAGTTTCAGATCATTAATCAAGTTAATAGTTGGTGATTAGCTTCAACAAGATGATTTGGAAGCTTTCACATGTTGATTCAAGAGCCCGAGCGTCAAAGATCATATAGCACTTGCTCGGTGGATCAAGGAGTTTTGGATCGAGTCGGCTTGGAGACAAGAAGACATCGGTACCATAGTTTAGTTTTGTGTTTAGATCCAAAATTGTAAAGATTAGAATAGTATGATATGCTCAAGTTCACAACACACACGTTTCATGTTTTGAATATTGGTTTTCGGTTTTTTGGTTTTAGGTTTAACCGATCTTGGTTTTCATGAATAGATATTATATCAAAACAAGTTTACATTGTTTAGTGTATATTAGATTTGTTCTATATACATGCATGCTTCAACTCTTAGACAAACTTACTTTGATATACCTATTCATGTGTTTTAGGTTTTGTGTTTTACAAAAACTTATTTTTGGAATTAAAGACAAAAACATGGATATATATATGTTTCATGTATATTGGATTTCTATCCATATGCATCATGCTTCAAAATGTTGTTTAATATCATGTTTTTGTATTTGGATGAGTTTTGGACAAAACATATTTTCTATTCAAAATCCAAGTTTTAGAAAATACGGTTTTTGGTTTTTAGAAAATATTGTAAGATATAAAATAGTTTTAATTGCTTGATATTTGAGTCAAAACTTTTATCATATGTTTTATATATCAATGCAAATTGTCAAAATTATTTTTGGGGATTTTTAAGTAGTTTACAAGAATTTATTGGATATTTAATTACTTAGTTTTTCTGATCAGAACAGCCTCTGCCAGGCTAGGTCGGTCGACCCGAACGGTCGGCCGCACCAAGTAGCCGGTCGACCGTTAGGGTCGACCGACGTGCACGGATACGTGCACGCTGGCTGCCACATGGTCCGGTCGACCGCACGGGCGACCGACTGTATGCAGGCTAGTCTCTGTTTGTTTCGGTCGACCGGTAGCTGGTAACGGTCAAAATATGACCGTTGGACGGTCGACCGTGCGGTCGACCGGCAGGTCATTTCTGGTAGTTTCTGCTGCCAACGGCTATATTTTTCGGGGGGTATAAATACCCCATTAATGGCCAGTTTTCTTCAAGATTTTTTGTGCGAATTTTTCCTTACTCTCTGGTGTTTTCACAGCAATCAAAAGAAGTTTTTAGATTCAAATTGAACAATCTATTTGGTGTTTTTGCTAGGGTTTGGAAGATCAAAGAAAAGGGTTTTGGGAAAAGATTTTGATTCAACTTCTATATCTTGGTTTCAGTTTTTCCCAAGGATTTTCTTTGTGATTTTGATTTCCATTCCATGGTTTTCTCCACACTTGAGCAACATCTACTATCTCATTCTATAGGATATTGTGTGGGAGAAGAAATCGTTTGTGGGTTGTTTAGACACCAAGTTGTAAAACCCAATCTTTGCTTGGCTTTGTGCCTTGGGTTGTATCCCTCAAGTTGTGAGGTGATCCTTGTGTTTGCTTTGTGCTAATCCCTCAAGTTGTGAGGTGATTGTTTTGTTGGATTGGAGCTTGCCTCAAGGAGGAGGTTTGTGGTTGTAAAGAGAGGAGTTGGGTACTCCTTGTGAGAGTTCTTTGTGAACTAGCTAGTGGATTAGAAATCCTTCGTGTGTCGAAGGCGGGGATGTAGAGCTGGGTGCTCGAACCTCGAAACATATCTTGTTGTTTGCGCTTGATCCATTGACTCTATCTCTATCTCTCTCTTTACTTTGTGCCTTGCAACTATTCATATTGTGCATTCATAATTGTTTGGCTTGGTTGTGTGTGCATCACTTGTTGATTGCACTTGAGTGTTGCATTAAGTTTTTATATTCCGCATTAAGTTCATTAGATTAGCATAATCACCTATTCACCCCCCTCTAGGTGATTTTTCAATTGGTATCAGAGCCTCCGCTCCTGATATTAGGTTTAACCACCTAGGAGTGAGATCTTGGTTTGCTAATCTTCATTTGCATTTTCATTTGCACTCATTTAGTTTGCACTCATGGATAGCCCTCCTATGTTTGATCATTTTAGACTTGATACTTGGAAGGCCAATATGAGTAGGCATTTAAAATCACTAGGTCATCTTGTTTATCAAGCCTCCACTTTAGAATCCTTCCCTAATAGTAGTAAACACAAAAAGGCTAATGCATTAGCACTTAGGCACTTAGAGCATCTCTTAATGAAGATTTATTACATATTTTTGATCACTATGATTCGGCTTTTGCAGTTTGGAGCATCTTTACATCTCCCGAGCTTCCAAGGATCATTAACAAGATAAAGAGATCTAGGAGAGACATGTCCGACGAGCATTGCCTCATGGTCCAAGGGAAAAACTCCCTTGAGGTACAATTGGATTCTCAATTAGATGATTGCTCTAGTTCCTATTGTGATGGTTGTTTAGAAGCTCAAACCTTAAATATTGAACTTGCCACAAAGCTTGAAAATTTCTTGAAAAAACACAAACTTTTGAAAGAGGATAATCTTGTTTTGAAAAATAAATTAAAGGATTTGTGCTCTAATTTTGAATTGGTTTTGCAAGAGAAGGAAGAGATTACTAGTGAACGTGACTCACTAAGATCTCAACTAGACCTTGCCCTTAATGAGATTGATGTTTTAAAAGGCAAAAATGATTGTGATGATGTTGTGAAAAACAATGAGGTTTTATCTTCTAAATTGGATTTGTTTTAAAAAATAACATTGTTTTTGAAAAATGAAATGATTTCATTACAAAAGAATTGGATTTGGTTTTAAAAAAAAATGAATCTTTAAAAATTGATATAGATTCTCATATTGTCATGCTAGTATAGCTTCTTGTTCTAGCACTCCTATTGCTTGCTCCACTTTATCTTCAACTATTGAAAATGACATAAATGTTTTGAAGAGAAAGTGTAGATTGTTTGGGCTCCACTTTGAGCCAATGTACATTGAATCATACACGCTTGGAAACCTTGGTTCGCAAGAAACAAGTTTCATCTATACATGTACACCCATCACGGCATACACATGCTCATCACGGACACAACCATAACATGCATGCTCATGTGTACACATGTACACATTGTGGTCGAAAAGGCCATCTTGCTAGATTTTGCTATGATCGTTTACATAATAAAAATTTAGCACGTAATCTTGTTTGGGTTAGAAAAGAAACTAACCCCTATGGACCCAAAGAAAATGGGTACCAAAAACCACCTCCTTGACTTTTGATATAGGTGGGAGCTCTCGCATCACGTGAGAGTATTGGTGCCTTGAGGTGGATGCGTTCTAAGCTTAAAAGAGAACCATTTGGATGCTTCACTCTCAAGGGGATTTGGTGGGAGGACCACCGTGGTTTGGAGAACTAGAGATGCACCTTCATCGGTTTTGGTATCGATCTCTAACTCCCGTTTTTATTATGCATGTTTTTCATGTTCATCAATTCATAGCGTGACATGTTTTAGTGTTCATTATGCTTATGCCATGTTCATTAGATTAGTGTTATACATGTTTAGTTACTTGAGACACCCATGTTTTATATGGATCTATATTTAGTGTTCTCACCTTCTTTAAACTAATATGTATGCCCTAGATCTAATGCACATGCATATACATAATGACCATATGAATGTTTATGATTCTTGTTTTGATATCTCATGTTTTTGATGTTTAGAGTTTATTATGTTAAATGCCATGATTCTTAGATCATTGACATGCATGTATAGCTTTTGAGATCACCCATGTTTAGAGGACCCATTTGTTGTGTTCTCACCATTTGTTTAGCTATTATGTATTTCATGATTCTAATAGCATGTGGATTTTCTTCATGATCATTTTTATGTCTTTCATGTTGATTTATATCCATTTTATGCTTAATGATTTGATTACTTATTTAGATGTTAGTTTTCATTAAGACTAGAATTTATACTTGTACATATAGTGGGACACAAATAAATCTTTATATATGTTTGTACTTGGATGCTTATTTGTACCCATTAAATGTGCTAGTATAGCCTAGTTTTGATGATTCATGCATTTTAAACTTGTATTCATATTTTTGGATTTGTTTTATGTGTATGAGTTTTCATTTCATGTATATGTGTAATTTTGCCAAACTTTAAGATATACATGTATACCCCTTGAGTCATTTGCCTTTCATGCAAATCTATATATATGGACTCAATTGTGTTTAGAGATATGTAAGTATACTTCTTGAGTTGACAAATCATACATATACCTTGAAATGAAATTTGTTTTAATGAAAATTTAGTTTTTCATGTTTCCATGTGTTTATGTTTAACTTCATGTATATGTCTATCTTGTCCAAACTATTGATTATACATGTACATCTTGAGCCACGTGCCTTCATGCATATACTCTTGTGGACTCATTATGTTTAGGATATGTATGTATACTTTAGTTTGTACATGACATACATATACCTTGAAGTTTAAATCATTTTGATGATTTTCATGTTTTTAGGTAATTTCTATTGGTAATGAAAATCTAGTTTTTCATGTTTTCATGTTTTCAAGGAATTTCATATGAGCCTAATTGAATATTTCATGTTGATATGTGTCACATTATACTTGTACACTCACTTTATTAGTTTACTCATGATTTGTTTTCATGAGACTATGATATGAACTTTATGGATTTTGAGTGTTTAGTGATCATGTGATTTACATGTGTTTCATGAAAAATAATTTTGTTTTATTCCTTGCTTGAAGGATTTCGTACTAGTTTTAAAAGTTTTTCCTATAACTAGTTCGTATTCTTCACTATGGTAGAGATTTTCAAACATACTACATTTTCAAATCTATTTTTGAAAACCCCTACCTTCTATGGGAGGATGGATGGGAGATCATGTTCATGTATGCTTTAAAATGGAAATCATTTAAAACTTGAACCATGATTGGGAGGCTAGGTAATATGAGATATACATTTGATATTATTGTTATTTCAATTGGTATCATTGAATTCTTTCAATTGGTATCAATCTTGACATTTCTTGTATACTCATATATGTTTGTATGTATGTATGATTTCAATTTCAAGAATATCAATTTCAATTGGTATCTATTTTCCATACATATATATGTTTGTGTTTATGCTAAGCTTGAGCTTCAATTTTGTTTCAATTGATTACTTTTAAATTGGTATCAAGCCTACGCATTGTTTTAGTTTGTATTTCATAAAGGGGGAGAAAATTTGATTTTGTCTTTCAATTGTACTTGTACTCCCATACTTTATGATTGAAAGTTTAAATTTGGTATCATATGTTCAAAATGAAAGATATTTACAATTGGTATCAAAATTTTTGTTTAGACATTCAAAATTTATTATGTTTAATTTCAATTGGTATCAAGATTTTCATGTGTCTTGCTTAAAATTGGTATCAATATTTTTATTTTCCTTCAATTGGTATCAAGATGCTATTCTTTGACATATTTTCAATTGGTACCTTAATTGATTGTCACCCCTATTTGGTTTTGTTTTTGTTTTAGACAAAAAGGGGGAAAATATTATTTTTATTAACTCTTTATTGATTCATTGTTTCGAACAATAAAAGGGAGAAAAATTTATTTGATTTAGTTTTGCTTTTACCCTTTATTGATGATTGATTCTTTGTATTAAAAAGGGTGAGAAAATTTTGTTTTGATTTGATTGTTTACCCCTTTGTTGATGATTGTCAAAAAGGGGGAGAAAGATTTTGGTTTATATATGCATGTTTATGTTTTGCATATATTAAGTTTAATTTAGTTTAATTTTAATTGGTATCTAGAGCGCATGTTTTGTTTTTAGACATTTCATTGGTATCTAGAACCTTTTATTGTTTATGCATATACATGTGCATTTATGTTTTAAGAGCCTTCATTGCATATTCATTATGTTTATTTATTTATGCATGAGTTAAGGGGGAGCTTCTTTGAAGCTTAACTTTAATCATGCATATATAACTCCATGAGTTTTGTCATCATCAAAAGGGGGAGATTGTTGGCCCAGAGGCCTTCCACTCTAGTTTTGATGATGATTAACTCATGTAGTTATGTGTACTAATAATCTTGTGATTTTAGTTTTAGATCATTAATCAAGTTAATAGTTGGTGATTAGCTTCAACAAGATGATTTGGAAGCTTTCACATGTTGATTCAAGAGCCCGAGCGTCAAAGATCATATATAGCACTTGCTCGGTGGATCAAGGAGTTTTGGATCGAGTCGGCTTGGAGACAAGAAGACATCGGTACCATAGTTTAGTTTTGTATTTAGATCCAAACTTGTAAAGATTAGAATAGTATGATATGCTCAAGTTCACAACACACACGTTTCATGTTTTGAATATTGTTTTCAGTTTTTCGGTTTTAGGTTTAACTGATCTTGGTTTTCATGAATAGATATTACATCAAAACAAGTTTACATGGTTTAGTGTATATTAGATTTGTTCTATATACATGCATGCTTCAACTCTTAGACAAACTTACTTTGATATACCTATTCATGTGTTTTAGGTTTTGTGTTTTAACAAAACTTATTTTTGGAATTAAAGACAAAAACATGGATATATATATGTTTCATGTATATTGGATTTCTATCCATATGCATCATGCTTCAAAATGTTGTTTAATATCATGTTTTTGTATTTGGATGAGTTTTGGACAAAACATATTTTCTATTCAAAATCCAAGTTTTAGAAAATACGGTTTTTGGTTTTTAGAAAATATTGTAAGATACAAAAATAGTTTTAATTGCTTGATATTTGAGTCAAAACTTTTATCATATGTTTATATATCAATGTAAATTGTCAAAACTATTTTTGAGGATTTTTAAGTAGTTTACAAGAATTTATTGGATATTTAATTACTTAGTTTTTTGATCAGAACAGCCTCTGCCAGGCAAGGTCGGTCGATCCGAACGGTCGGCCGCACCAAGTAGCCGGTCGACCGTTAGGGTCGACCGACGTGCACGCTGGCTGCCACATGGTCCGGTCGACCGCACGGGCGACCGACTGTATGCAGGCTAGTATCTGTTTGTTTCGGTCGACCGGGCGGTCGACCGGTAGCTGGCAACGGTCAAAATATGACCGTTGGACGGTCGACCGTGCGGTCGACCGGCTGGTCATTTCTGGCAGTTTCTGCTGCCAACGGCTATATTTTTCTGGGGGTTATAAATACCCCATTAATGGCCAGTTTTCTTCAAGATTTTTTGTGCGAATTTTTCCTTACTCTCTGGTGTTTTCACAGCAATCAAAAGAAGTTTTTGGATTCAAATTGAACAATCTATTTGGTATTTTTGCTAGGGTTTGGAAGATCAAAGAAAAGGGTTTTTGGGAAAAGATTTTGATTCAACTTCTATATCTTGGTTTCAGTTTTTCCCAAGGATTTTCTTTGTGATTTTGATTTCCATTCCATTAGTTTTCTCCACACTTGAGCAACATCTACTATCTCATTCTATAGGATATTTGTGTGGGAGAAGAAATCGTTTGTGGTTATTGTTTAGACCACCAAGTTGTAAAACCCAATCTTTGCTTGGCTTTGTGCCTTGGGTTGTATCCCTCAAGTTGTGAGGTGATCCTTGTGTTTGCTTTGTGCTAATCCCTCAAGTTGTGAGGTGATTGTTTTGTTGGATTGGAGTTTGCCTCAAGGAGGAGGTTGTGGTTGTAAAGAGAGGAGTTGGGTACTCCTTGTGAGAGTTCTTTGTGGACTAGCTAGTGGATTAGAAATCCTTCGTGTGTCGAAGGCGGGGATGTAGAGCTGGGTGCTCGAACCTCGAAACATATCTTGTTGTTTGCGCTTGATCCATTGACTCTCTCTCTATCTCTCTCTTTACTTTGTGCCTTGCAACTATTCATATTGTGCATTCATAATTGCTTGGCTTGGTTGTATGTGCATCACTTGTTGATTGCACTTGAGTGTATTGCATTAAGTTTTTATATTCCGCATTAAGTTCATTAGATTAGCATAATCACCTATTCACCCCCCCTCTAGGTGATTTTTCAGTTATGGGGTCAATCACCACCCACATAATGAGGAAGTTAACCCCCATTGTGGAGTGTTTTTAGGGGGCACGTTCACCCCTGAAACCTCTATAAATAGCCCCGTTTATATGGAGAAAGGGTCGGTCAGTTAGATCTTGACTTAAGAATTTCCACAGAGAAGGAAAGAGAGTCCAACTCTTCAAGTAACTTGCTGCGCACAAGTTAATCTTTGCCTGCAATCTCTTTGAGATTTCTGGTCGATAGAGCTGTGTTACTCCGTCCACCATCCAAAGAGAAAATCCCCAAAAGTTCCTGACGTTCACCTGGTCAACGGAAAATAAGATTCACTTTCCACCGCCACCTGAAGAACCCAACATTAAACAAAGGGAGGATTCAAGACTCAATATCCTCCTTCCCTTGTAGTCGGAGTATAAGTCCGTTGTAATTTTTCAATTGATTCAAGGAAACTTTACGCGAATTTTTCTCCCACCAAACAAGAGATGGCGACTCCGCTGGGGACTACCTTCTCCACTGACGAGCAAGTGGTGGCGCAAGGTGACATCATCTACATGGGGAAAACGGTCGAATCACTTGTCGTGGAATTCGACCAAGCAAAGTATGAAGAGTTCCTCTCTTCCGGCTCCAAAAGCCCGAAGGCCCGTGCCTACCGCAGGGTCTCTACGGGGAAATGCCCCGAAGTCTGCCCTGAGATTCTCTTAGACGCGGCTGCTCCGAAGGATGTTGTGGTCAATCGCGCCAGGCGTAACACCCGCGCCAACGTCTCTCAGGAGACCCGCGTGGTCAACCTCTCTGGTGTTCAGCCAGTCCATCCTCTTCCTCAGCACCAGGTCGTCGACCCCCACGACGAAACAGGAACGCTGAGCAGCGGCAGAGAAGGCGTGCATGTCAATTACAAGTTGGAACGACCGATTGCCCAACGGAAGTAGGACGCGAGGCTCAGACCAGCGTACCACACCTGACACGTGAAGTCCGCGTTTGGCAGCCCAAACGCGAGGTTCACCAGACTGGCTCTTCTGAAGCCCCACTCCCCAAACGCCAATGTAAAGCTCGCGCACCTTGTCAAGTACAAGAGGCACGCGGCTCAAGGCATGGGGCCCGGCAGCCCTGTATTTCTCAAGCGTCTCTACCCAGACGCAGTAATCAGCAGCGCGAGAGCGGCGTCTCTTATCAGCAGAGACCCAAGCTCACGCTCAGAAGCCGCGACGCAAGAGCTGCGTTCAGGCTCCCCGCGTCTCTGAACCCTGCGTCCCAGCTGTGCGAAGCAAGGATGCCTCCCGCCCTCGGTATTACGAGGCTAATCTCTTTGGTCCTCCTCCCACGGATCTAAGGGATTATTTGACAAAGAAGAGAAGTGCTAATCGAATCACTTCGTCATGTTGCTGCGAACAGCTTATCACAATGCTATCTGAATGCCGTTGCAATTCAGGTGTAAACCAGCAGTCTCTAACTAGACACCTGACCCTGATTCCCCAATCAGCCAAAAGAAATCATTCCCACAGGAGAAGGATTTTCTCTGACACTAAATATCCTGAGCTCACTGCTAACATGGCAAGCAGGAGCAGGGGAAAGCAACCGGCGATCAGCTCTGATGATGAGTCTGACACAGAACCCGAAGGAGTGTACCGACACACTCGCACCCGGACCGGGGTAATTCCCCCGATTGACTACAATGCTCTAGCCCGGGCATTGAGGTGAATGACTCGCATTCCGCTATTGCAGAGTCACAGGCTTCAAACTCTTCTATAGAGAGAGAGGCCTTTATATACATGACCAGTACTCCTGAGGAGACCGCCAGGCGCTTGGAGCAGCAAGCCCAGGTCCAGAGGGAACAATTAGAGATGATTCGTGCTCAACAAGAATCTATCGATTCCCTCAAGCAGATGCTGGTACAGTTGCTTGAAGACAAGAGGAAGTCAACTGACAAAACCTCCTCTAAAAAGTCTAAAGGCAAACGAAAAGAGGGAGAAAGCTCATCTTCCGTACGTATAGAGGAGAAAGAGCAGCCTACTTCTGGTTCGTCCAAATCCTCGTCGCAAGAAAAAGACGACCGAGACCAGGAAAAGGTTCATTCTAGAAGAATGAATCAATTGGAGCAACGTCTGGAGGCCCTTACCAATCGAAAAGGCCTGCAAGAAGCAGGGGTGGTCCGACCATATCCGACCGAGTGGGACCTTGTTCCATACCCTCCTAAGTTCAAGGCTCCGACCCTCCAAGCATTCGATGGGAAAGGTTCACCGAACCAACATATCTACTACTTTAAATCCCAAACAGGGAATGTGGTAGATAATGATGCCATTCTGGCACGCTTGTTCAGCGGCACCCTAAAAGGGCTTGCCTTTGAATGGTTCATGAAGCTCCCAGAGGGCTCCATCAAGAATTGGGGCGACTTGGAGAAGCTCTTCCTAACGCGCTTCTTTGAAGATGACTCGGAGGTCACCATGCCTACTCTTTTGGCTACCAATCAGCGAAAGGGAGAGTCCGTTAAGTCTTTCGTAGAAAGGTTTTGGAACGTAGCACTCCGATGTCCAAGCGGTATGACCCAGGTCACCCTGGTGGAAACATGCCGCCATAATCTACAAACCTCACTCCTCGCCCAAATAGGGGTTGCCGAAAGCCGCACCTGGAAGCAGTTGATCCAACAAGGTGAACAGGCTGAAGAAATTATCGCCCGAGTTAGGGCAGAGGAAAACAAACCCCGACCTGAGAGGACAACAAGGCGTGCACCCGACACACCCCTCCAAGCGAAAAGGAAGGATAACTTGGCGACAGGGACAAAATATCCCATCAAACCTCAACCGGTCAAGGGAAGTGGCTCTTCAAGCCAACCACGCGCCAGCAAGCAGTATTCCTTCAAGGATGAACATGTCGACTCGCTCTTTAAATTACTCAACAAGAGCAACAGACTGAAGCTTCCTGAAGCTATGCGCCCTGAAGAAGTCGGTAAAACCGATAATCCCAACTAATGCATGTATCACAGGATGTTGGGACACCTCACCAAGAGCTGTTATGTCTTCAAGGACATCCTTCAGGCTCTGATTGACGCGGAGGTATTAAAACTCCGTCCAGAGCAGAAGAAGGTGGCGACCAATATGACGTCATTCCTCCAGTTTGGAAGACAACCTCCAACACCCTCTGGAGTAGTCCCTGTCCCAAGAGGAGAGCTGAGAATGGTCAACACAGACCCTCACCAACAGCAAGAGAAGGGCCTGGTACCGTTTCCACACCTCGGGAAGAAGTCATATGGGTTCATCCCGACCTTGTGAATGGCCAGCAATGGACCACTATAACCAGCAGGAAGTCCAAAGGTAAAGCTAAAGCTTCATCCTGTAATGTGGTATGTGCCTCTTCTCGGGAAGCGGAGACTGATGTTCCCTCACTGACTGATTCAGAAGAGGAAACGTTAGCTCTGGCCACAGAACCCAACCAACTTGTGGCGGAAACCCGTTCGGGTCAGTCACATTTGAAAAGGTGTGACGAAATGGTGGTAACTCCTCCAAAACCCGCTGCAGAGTAGCCAAGCCTTCCACAAAACAACCCGTGGAAAGACAGAAAGAGCTTCGGTTCTCCAGAGTCCTCTCAAAAGACATCGCGGAAGGATCCACAGCGCCTTACCGCTTCGATGTCCTGACTCAACTGGCCAATATCCCGGCCCGAATTACTCTTTATGAGCTCCTCAGGCTATCAAAGTTAACCAGAGAAGCTCTACAAGAGGCCCTCGCTAATGCTGAGGTTTTCATGACTCAGGTGCCAATCGGACCAAAGGAGGAAGATGTAGAGGATTGCCTCCATACCTCCTAAAATGTTCCCTGCATCACCTTCACGGCAGATGATATGCAAGTCAAAGGGAAACATGATCGACCCCTATACTTCGCAGGGTATATTGGATCATCTGAGGTGAACCGCATTCAGGTAGATCCTGGGTCCGCATTGAGCATTATGCCTCGCCTGGTCATGCAACATCTAGGGATTCCTACTCACCGTTTGAGCGCCACCCAGACTACTATTTATGGGTTCAATGCCAATAGTACCCGTCCAATGGAGAAAGTCAAGCTCAAATGCTAGATTGGGGACCTAAAGTCGGAGGTGACATGCTATGTGATAGATGCTGACACCTCCTACAATTTGCTGTTGGGACGACCATGGATTCATTGTAATTCTATCGTTCCCTCTACTCTCCACCAAGTCATGAATACATCGACGGGAGTGGAAATGTGTGAACGTTGATTGCCGAAAGGCATCCGTTCAAGGGAGTGGAGAATTATTTCACAGATTCTCTCCTATATCAGGACTCTGTGGAAACAGATGAAATCCCGCAACCAGATGAGCCAGACTCTGGTAATGAAGCCGACACCGAGCCGGAAAAAGAAGAGTGCATGTGGGAACTAGATCCACTTGTAACGAGCACTAATAAGCTCGATGTTGGTAATACCACTGATGATGTAGGCGGATGGTATATTAATGAAGAATTAGATTTGGCGTATTTCTCTGTATTTGCTTCTGATTCAGTGCCGTCAGACACTAGTACCGAGGTGGATGATGATCTCTGGTCGACAATGGATGCTTTGACATCATTGTATGTACCAGTGAAATCGTCCTTCGAAACATACTGAGATGCTGGTAATGCGCAAGAATCCATATTCATGGTTCCAGCGAGACGGAAAGGCCAAAGACCAATTCTTTTCGGACGAGTTGAATTCGAACCAATGACCTGTGAAGAATCAGAAGGCGAGGAGGAATCCCCTCAGTTCGGTCATTATGAGCCAAAGGCACTCAGAATGATGGAAAGCATGGGGTATGATCTGACGAATGGTCCAGGGTTAAATTTCGGCAAAGGAAGAAGAACACTACTTCGATCTTTTGTACCAAAAGAGAAAACCCCTGATTATTATCATCGGACTCGCAGGGGGTTGGGCTATGTATCAACTCCGATCCCATCAGCTTCTGAGTCTGAAGAGTCATTATGCCATGATTACTCATCGGGCACGTCATCGTGGGAGTCAGATGTTAGTGTCGGCAACATCTTCAGAGAACTTTCAGTGAATATGGTTTCAACAAGCCACCTGGAAGACGGAGATGAAGAAATGATCCAATCTGATACAGATCCTTGGATCAAACACTTAAATGCTCTTTGGGATACCCGCTTTGAACAGCGCGAGCCACCCACAAAAGATAAGGTTGTTCAGATCAATCTAGGAGATGAGGCTAATCCTAAACCCATCTTTATAAGCGAAGGTCTGTCACCTTCGGAGAAAAAGGGTCTAATATCTCTTGTGCAAGAATATATAGACGTCTTCGCCTGGAATTATGAAGACATGCCTGGACTTGATCATCGAGTGGCTATGCACCGCCTCAATATTAATACAGACGTAAAGCCCGTCAAACAACAACAGGACGGTTCCGTCCAGAAATAATGGAGGCAATTCAATCAGAAGTCAGAAATCTTATAGACTCTGGCTTCATTAGGGAAGAACAACATCCTGATTGGGTAGCCAACATCGTCTCCGTTGCTAAAAAGAACCAAAAGATCCGAATCTGCATTGATTTTCGTGATCTAAATGAGGCCTGTCCCAAGGATGAATTCCCACTGCCAATCACAGATGTCATGATTGATAACACATGTGGATTCGAGCGAATGTCCTTCATGGATGGATTTTCAGGATATAATCAAATCAAAATGTATCCTGACGACGAAAAACATACCTCTTTCAGGACACCACTGGGGGTATACTACTACACCGTCATGCCCTTCGGACTGAAGAATGCAGGGGCAACATATCAAAGGGCCATGAATGCCATTTTCCACAAACACATGCGCAAAACGGTGGAATGTTATGTTGACGACATCGCAGTAAAAAGCCGCGCTAAAGGTGATCATATAACTAATCTAAAGGTTGTCTTCGACATCATGCGGGCCCATCAATTGAAGATGAACCCTACCAAATCTTTTCTGGGGTGGCCAGCGGCAAGTTCCTAGGGTTTGTAGTGACTTCCACAGGAATTCATTTGGATCCGGAAAAGGTTCGCGCTATCCAGGAGATGCAACCTCCGAGAAATCTCAAGGAGCTCAGGGGATTGCAAGGACGATTGGCGTACATCCGAAGGTTTATCTCAAATCTCTCCGGAAGATGCCAACCCTTTACCAAATTAATGAAGAAGGGTGTTTCGTTCATTTGGGACAACGCTTGCCAGCAAGCATTTGAGGAAATTAAACAGTACCTCACACAGCCACCAGTCCTTGCAGCTCCAGTGTCCGGAAAACCTTTCCTGGTATACGTCCGAGCGATGGATCATTCTTTAGGAGCCTTATTAGCTCAGAACGATGATCAAGGATGAGAGCAAGCGATCTACTATTTGAGTAGAACAATGATCAGGGCCGCCGAACACCGGTACAACCCGATCGAGAAGGAATGTTTGGCGTTGGTGTTCGCTGTTCAAAAAATGCGACACTATTTGGTAGGCCAGACAATAAACGTCATATCAAAAGTCAACCCCCTGAGGTTACTTATGACAAAGCCTTCATCGTTAAACGGCCGACTGGCAAAATGGGCCATATTGCTATCCCAATATGAAATGCACTTTTTACCACAAAAAGCTGTGAAGGGACAAGCTGTGGCGGATTTCCTGGCTGAGCATCCAGATCCGAGGGCAGTCAAACTTTACGAGGATCTCCCAGACGAGGTCGCTGAAGCCTGCCAGACTCAGACATCCTTCGAAAGGCAAGTGTGACAACTTTTCTTTGACGGTGCATCGAGAATAAGCCCAAAAGGATATATAGTGGCAGGAGTAGAAGTAGTACTCGTCTCCCCACAGAACTATGTGATTCCTCGAGCTGTCCGTTAACCGAGCCTTGTTCTAATAATGTAGCAGAATACAATGCCCTCTTGATTGGAATGCAACTCGCCGATGAGGTTGGCGTTAAAAATCTCGAGGCATATGGTGACTCTAAGCTCATCGTCAGCCAAGTTCGCGGGGAGTACGAAGTCAGACATGAAGATCTAGTACCCTATTATAACGCAACTGTCTACATGGCCAAGAGGTTCACCAACTTTTACATTGACCATGTACCACGCAAGCAAAATGCGCATGCAGATGCACTAGCGTCCCTCGCTGCCTCCTTAGCCCTTCCAGCCGGAGTAGTGGAGAAAATATTTATCCACAGCCACGACCTATATTGTCCGAGAATTGTTCTTGAGGACTACCAGGAGTCAACGGGTGATCGTCAAGATAAAGAAGTTCTCGAGTCGTCAACCGGTCCAGAGTCTAGAGACTGGCGATTCCCTTACATTGATTATGTCCTATAAAGCATCCTGCCTGAAGACACCAAAGAAGCGGCTGCCATTCGAAGGAAAGCCCCCAAATTCTACTATAATGCGATTACGCGAACATTGTATCGTCGATCGCATGACGGGATCTTGCTCCGCTGCCTTTCACCAAAAGAGGCACAAGAGATATTGAAAGAAGCCCATGACGGTATGTGTGGAGCCCATCAACCTGGCCCAAAACTCGCATATCGACTCCAAAGGCTGGGATATTACTGGCCCAAGATGATTGCTGACGCCATCACTTATGCCAAAAGATGTCACGCCTGTCAAGTACATGGCGATTTCATCCATCAAGCACTAGGGTACCTTCACTCTACGACTTCTACCTGGCCATTTGAGATGTGGGGGATGGATGTGGTTGGCCCTATCAGCCCACCATCATCAAAAGGACATCGGTTTATTTTGGCAATAACCGATTATTTCTCCAAATGGGCTGAGGCCATTCCTTTGAAGGAGGTGAAGTCATCTGACGTGATCAAATTCGTCAAACATCATGTCATTTACCGTTTTGGGGTGCCTCGGCAAATTGTCCATGACAATGGACCCCAGTTCGTCAGTCAGGCTTTTCAGAGGTTCTGCGCTAAGTTCAGAATCCAGAGTGTGTCCTCAACAGCATACTACCCCGCCGCTAATGGTCTCGCAGAAGCTTTCAACAAGACCATCGGCAAACTTCTCAAGAAATTCGTCTCGAAAAGTCAGCGTGACTGGGATGACAAGCTAGGTGAATGCTTATGGGCCTATCGCACAACTGTGCGAACCCCGACTAAAGCTACGTCATTTTCTTTGGTATATGGGTCTTCCACTGGAAATCTAAATTCCATCTCTACGCGTCGCCTTGACAGCAGAGATGACAAATGAGGAGAAGCATCGACAGCGACTCCAAGAGTTGGAAGCCTTAGATGACAAACGTCTGCAGGCTCAACAACAAATCGAGCTTACCAAGCCTGGATTACCAGAGCCTTCAACAAGAAAGTTAAAGTGCGAACTTTCAAGAAAGGTGACCTTGTCTTAGCCGTCGAAGACCTATGGTGATGACACATAAGATAAAAGGAAAATTCCAGCCCAAATGGGAAGGACCATTTGTAGTAGAGTCAGTCTACTCAAATGGATCATATCGCCTCATAACTACAAATAGCGATACACTCATGATGCCAATCAATGGCAGGTTCCTGAAGAAATACTATCCTTAATAGTACTCCTCCTCTGATCAAGTTAAAAGTACACCTCTGATCACAGCTCCAAATCCAAGAAAAGTTCCCTTCTTTTATTAGGTCACATTATGGTAGATCAATGACAAGCTAATTAGGCATTGATTGTACCATTAAAGAAACAAAAAACGAAACTTGGATTCTAATGTTCCTATCTTCATTAACGTCCGACGCCTCCGACGGCTAAGGACAAAGGAAAATGTTGGCTTCTAAGACCAACATAAGTCTCCGACAACTCATCATGCTGAGGGGAATAGCATGGCTAGCCCAACTCAAACGGTAGTTGGTAAAGGCACCTCAAATCCGTTGATAGCTGAGGGTTTGCTAAAAATCCTAAGTGGATGTAGTTCCACTCTCTCCTCCAAAATCCCTTACCAATTCTCATACACAGAATGGTAGGTTTACAAAATACAATCATTGCTATGTTAACACTATACCTCAGGTAATGAAAATTTTCATTACTCCCTATCAAGTACAAACTTTACTTGTCAACCCTATATGGAGTAGCAAACCTTCAAATTTGTCAGGTTAACACTATACCTCTGGCACTTCAAAACTTCACTTGTCAATTCTCATCAATAGAATGGCAGGTCCTCAAATTGCTCGTATCGCAAACCAATTTTTGTCAAGTTAATACCACACCTCTGACAAATTACTGTTAAGTTATTATTACACTCCTAACAGTAATTAAGCTGCTGCCAAGTTCAATATTAAACCTCTGACAGCCATTTTTCCCTCAGACTTCCATATCGAAGCTGAAATGAACGATGCTAAGTTTAATACTACACCTCTAGCGTCCAGGTCATTGCCGAGTTCAACAATACACTTATGGCCATGACTTTCCCTTGGACTTCCTTGTCAAAGTCGAGATGACTAATGCCAAGTTCAAAATTACACCTCTAGCATTACCCTCGCTGCTAAGTAAAATATCTCACCTATGGCAGTGATACTTTCAGTTTTCCAAATTAAACTGAAATGCTTTTGAGTCAAGTTAATATCACACCTCTGACTCACATTCTTGTTAAATTAACATCACACTTCTGATAAGACTACATTCAACCCGTTAAGTTAATATCACACCTCTAACGGTAAAAACTTTCCTAGGTCCCCCGCGAATCTAGTCTCACTTGTTAGTCTCATCAATAGAACAACAAGTCTACCTAAAAATATTGTTAGGTTAACATTACACCGTTAACAGTGTTTTCATTAGATCCCCAACTGATCTTAATCAAGTTAATTCCTAACCTCTGATAAAAGCTCATATTCCCTGGGAGTACAAGTTCCACCTGTCACTTTCCTTTATAGAGTGGCAGGTCCACAAAAATTACCTTATCCCTTGTCAAGTTAATATCACACCTCTGACAGCATTATTGAGTTCCTGAAATAGGATCTCTCTCTACAAAATCTGACTCGTTAAGATTATCATCTTAGTTTTGACAAGCCAAAGATTCTTTGCTTCTATTCGTCGGACTAAAAAAAAGGAGTTCAAGACAATAGGAGACAAAAAGAAAAGTGTCGCTTTTATTTATATCCAGGCATATGAAAGTGATACAAAACGCTCTCTTATACAATAAGATTTAGTGTTACAATAAAGGAGTACAAAGAAGTCCCTCTCTCTCAAAGGTTGCACTCACTCCTTGAAGCTTCTCACCATTCCAAGTACAAGATGTTCGGAAGGGCGCCAAAGATGGGCTGAGCACTGTGATGACGTTTGGAGGCTGATTATGTCACCATGCATGACGTAAACATCGAAGAAGCTCCTCGTTGACCAAGAGCAATGGTGTTTCTTAAGGTCAAATGCAGCAGAACCTTCTGATTCCACCTGACCAACCGATGTGGGCTATGATCCTTCATTGATGAACATCTCCACCACCAGAAAGTCATCCAATGAGCATGGAGCTTTTATCGATGCCACTTCTGGGGTAAGTGAAGGGAGAATCCAAGACCATACCCACCACTATATCCATAGCCATACCCACTGTGACCACGCCATGCCAGAAGCATGACTGGTGCATTGTATCCAATAAGGTCTCGGCGGATGTCAGATCCTCGTCTCCCGAGAACAGGAGCCATGACTTCTTCTCCAGTGGTCGACCATCGAACAGGTTTGCTGGCCGAAATATTCTCCCAGGGGCCCAGCGAGCATGAAAAAGGATGATGAAGCCTACCTGCGAGAAGCAAAAATCAGAAGATTAGAAGCTCAGGATACTTCAACAGAAAAATTAAGTGACAGACGCGGCTATTGCTGAAAGCTTCAGACGCAGGGATGACCCGCGCTGCAAATCAAAATTCTGCTGCGACAGAAACAGACGCGATCAAAGTTGTGATACACACAGATTCGAACGCAGTCTAATTTTGTACCCGCGTCTAAAATATGAGACGCGAAGAGAATCAGACGCGAAAATTGCCATCTCCATGTTTGATAAACAGGGTTGCTACATTCAAGTCTGAAACCTTCGATCTGAGTTGAAATTCTTCTAAGTCTACAGCCTCAGACGCGAGCTCTGTATGGAAAGCTCGCGGTCTAGGTGCAAAAGCCCATTATACTCGCGTCCAGAGGATTTTGAGTCAGAGTTTACACTCAATCAATGTGCACTTCATCTGAAGTCTCAATGGCGCAACTTCCAAATGATGGGCGCACCAGTCAGATTTCAGGAGAAGGTCAAGAAGATGAATCTCTTTAAGAGATAGCAAAACTGAAACCCAGTGGGCTGAAAATTTCATGGCAAAGCAGGAAGTCATACCCACAGAATAACCCGTTGAGGGTTGAACTTTCTGCATCAAGGCGCGGACATAAAGGGTGCTCAAAGAGACGCTTTTTAATCTTGAAATCACTTGATAGTGATAATCTTCTGGAGAGATTAAAGCAAAGCGTGAAAGCTTTGGGTCGTCGTCGTCCATAGGGGCAAATCCAATTAAAAAAGTCCTTGAGGGAAGAAGATGAAAATCCCTCAGAGCGCTCGCTCTCAAGGGAAAACAGTCTAAGTAACAGACTGTTAAAAGCAGGGGGTGAGGCCTATTTATAGGCAACCCATAAAGCCTGTAATTAATGGATCACTAATCAGAACCGTCAGCCTTAATTCCCGCACGAATGTCAAAGCCCAATGAAGGGCTGACGCGTAGATTGTCGCTTCGGGAAGCAACGAAGACGCAAGCCTCCAACCGCCAGCGCCGATTTGGCATTAAAAGGCGTTAATGTCTAAACCCAATGAAGGGCTGACGTGTGGACTACCGCTTCGGGAAACATCGGATGATGCGAGTCCCCAATCGTCAACGTCGACTTGACATTTAAAGATCTAACAAAATCTTTATGATAAGATGCATGTAACGCCTGGGAAGTTGCACCAAACGTAGGCCCGAGAGCCGCGTCCAGGAACTTGCGTCCCTTTGTGAATTCGAAGACGGCGTCTTTTTTCATTCCAGTTAAGAGAATTGTGACCGCGTCTCTCGGAGCGGTTCAAAGCCGCGCCCCATCAGCAAAAGGGATCCATTCTGAGGTCGCGCTTTGAAATCACATAAAATTTGAAAGCTGCGTCCACAATAGAGAAGGCCTATGTCATTCACAGGTATCCTGGAGCTGCGTCTACATTGCAAGACGACAATTGTGTTCCTATCATAAACTCAATATAATTTGAGTTTGCACTGAGTCAAGGGTCTAGAGACGCGTCTCTACTAAGACAGTGTCGCGTCCTCATATCTACGCGTCAGTTTTGAGGAGCATAAGACTGAGTCCTCACTGTATCCTGAATTCTGCATTTGGGTAGAGTTAAGGGCTGCGGCCAGGGAGCCGCGTTCTTCCATAACCAAAGCCGCGTCCTTCGCGCAAGCTTGAACCGCGTCTCAAGTTGCAGGTCAGAGTCGCGTCTCTCAGAACTACATCTCCACTACAAATCAGAGTCGCGTTTTGCAACAAAAAAAAAGAAAAGAGAACTCAGTTCAGCCTGAGTTTATTATTCATAGTCAGTCAAGGATCACAACCAGAGACTGCAACTAAGAGATTGGATTCATCTACAATGAAACAACGAAGATGGAGCAAAATTCTGAAGACTTTTATTATTTGATCCAAAAATGATAAAAGTAATACAAACGCTCTCGACGAATAGAGTGTTCTTTTTTACAAACAGAAAAAAAAGGAAGGAGGCTAATAATCTTGATTCGCTAAAGAACGGATTTGTTCTCGGAGACGATACATCTCGTGCTGACGCGCTTTCTTAGCCTCCAAAAGAGCCTGGACCCGCAACTCCTCCTCAGATAGAAATTTCCTCGCAGCTAGCTGTGCTTGAAGAGACTCCAGTTTGGAGGAATGAGCAGAAAGGTTCTCCTCAGCCTGTATCTTGACAGTTTCCAGCTCCTCCAGCTTCTTCCTAGCAGCGGCAAGCTTCTGCTTATTTACCTCAATCAAGGCTTCTGCCTTGGCTATGGTAGCTCGAGCCGTGGCAATAACCTGCTCTGCGCTCTGTATGACGATTTCAGATTCTCTTGAGTCGCCAATCAGCTTTTGGTGGTTAGCTTGGAAATGCTGGAGATGGCGGGTCTCTTCAGATATTTGTTCCTCCATCTCCTTTCGCTCATGTTCCTGAGCGGCAAGAAGCTTATTTAAGGTTGTCCGAGCCTCATCTATTGAGTCAGCATTTTCCAGGGACTTGAGCTCTTTCAGATCGCTTCCCAGCTGCTCCACCAGCATCAGGCATGCCCTAGCCTGTGAGGGACCCCCAGTATGACTAATGTTCTCGATCTGATTTTCGAGAAGTATTCGGGCAAACTCGAAAGAGCTGCCCCCAGAAAGAATGAGGTCAATACACGATCGCATGGAAGCAAAAAATTGCTGCACTATTTGACGTGCCAGCTCCTCCATGATGTCATTGGCTGGAGAGAACTCTGCTGATGTGCTCCCGGATCCCCTTTCCATTACAGGGCGAGAGATGGGAATCAATTCATCTCGCGTAGGAGTAGGGCCAACCATAGGTTCATCAGAAGCTGAGATGGTCGCCGACACTTCTAGGGCAGTTACCGTCGTAGCAGCCTCCATGGTGACTGAAGTAGCAGCAAACCTAACCTTTTCGGGGCCCTCGGTCGAGGCTTGAATTGTATTGCCTTCTGGGTTGACGCTGGCCGCAAGATCCTCTACCTGAGCTCCCTCAGCGCTCTCTGCAGATCACCAAAACGTCAACCATGACAATAAAAAAGAGGACATTCAAAGCATCGATATTTTCTTACCAAGCTGAGGATTCGAAGACGGCGAATTCCTGGGCAGATCTTGTAGGGTTGAGGTCTCCCCAACTCCAATAATTGCCCTCTCTTGAGGCATTTCAGTAGCAGGAGCCTCAATGCTCTCCTGCTGGGCCAGCTCTTGTATCATTTCCTCGATATGCGAGGAAGTTGCAACCTTACTGTCCACGGCCAGCCCTATAGCATAAAGTTAAAGGGAAAACGTCAGAACCTTTCCCTAGTCAAAAGAGAAACCTGGTCAAAAAGACAATGAGAGTACCTTTAGCAGGAGCAATTGTTGCTATTGGCGACACCGTCACGGGGTCACACCCTTGTATCTCTTCCTCCGTAATATGTGAGAATTTACTTGGATCTGGAGAAGCGGGTTCATCGCCAAAATCGACTTCATCGCCCGAAGAATATTCATACTCTCCGGATGAGGAAGACGATAGTGCAACATAAGAGGCCTCGGCAATCGAGACCTTGCCACCGAGTACCCCAGTAGTAGGGCTGGGGTCGACTACCCGCGAGCTGGGCATTAATACACTAGGAGACCCAGGCTGTGGTGCCTTATCTCTCCTCGCTTGAGCTGAAGAAGACCCTGACTGAGTTGAGACCCCTGGAATCTCAACATCATCCCTTCCCACCAGGTCAACCTCGAGTTGCTCAGCCTCATCAGTTGCAGTGGGTTCATCAGCAAGCTCCCCTTCTTCTAAAATCACAGGGCCCCTGCTGCGCAATCCACGAGGACGAACAAGGGGGGTTTCGTCTTCTTCTCCTCTTCCTCCCTCTGCTCCTCAACACCAGAAGGGACGGCCTCGGACATGGAAGCTTCAGCCGCCGAGTCTCTCCTGGCCTTCTTCGGGGTAGGCTCAACTGTGGAAGTAGAGCCATGGGGACGTTTAGGCACCGCCCGTCGACGCCTTCTAGCAGGCTGCTCCTTAGGTGCTGATGCTCTCGGCTTCACCCCTGTCTCCCCTCTTTCTTAGCTGCCTGGTATTCATTGATGCCTCGCATGCGCTTGTTGGACGCCAATTTGTCTTCATAGGACGCATTAATGCCCTTGATACATGAGTAATTTATTAAATAATCAGGCATCTTACTAGCCTGGAAATATCAAGTGCAGAAACCGAGGCTTGCGTAGCAGTGAGGAGTCTTGTCAGGCAAGCGAAAAATGGCCTTTGTCCCTCCAGCCACACTGTAATACCAAGCCCGAGCACCTTCAAATAGATTCCCACTGAAGGAGAGTTTGGTATTGGGGTTGCCGACATACAGTTGATCATAACCGTATTGTCGGGCAAAACGATTCGGCATATAGAGCTCAATTGTACATGAGTTCCCTTGCCGAAAGAGCAGATACCCGGGCCGAATGTTGATAAGCCGCCAGAAGACTCCCGATGGCAACCTCATGAAGTCGTCCGGGCCTGCGAGGTCAGCAAATTTATCCCCATAAGATGCACCGGTAATCTCGGGGAAGCAGCGGTTGAGATGATAATTCGAAACGTTCAGAATACATTTCCGAACGTAGAACATATAGTAGTGAGACCAGCTCGAGCTCTCCAGCCGCTGTACAAAAGGGACAAACCCCTCAGATTGAGACACCGGCGTCATTAGTGAGGGGCAGTGCATAACGTACCAAGCCATTAGGTACGTATAGGGAAGCTCAATCCGGGGGTTGGGAGTCTTTACTCTCGGCCTCCTCTCCGAGTCAATGGCCTCCACTTTGCACAGGCTCTGAGCCAGAGCCCATAATCCACTTTGGATTTCGGCCACCATTGTCGGAAGGAGAGCGATGGACCTGCCATAGGCCAACAAGACTGCCGGGTACACCACATCAGCAACAATCACTTCATGCGGCAGTGTCGGCACTACGCAGCGCTTCAGCCACAGCATGACGAAGTCCGCCAGTAGCGCCCGGTCAAAAATGGGGACCCGAGCTTGATGATGGAAACTTTCAAAAACTGTATCAGGTCTGAAAGTGTCTTCATTCGACTCTGTGGTATAAGAACTCACAGAGGCATCAATCCTCTCGGCGATTTCCTCATCGGAGCTGGGAGCTAGAATGGTCACTGAGTGATCTTTCTCAGTTATACCATTAAACAGGTAGCTCGCCCAAGACATCTGCTTCACTCCCCTAGTCCTCCAGGAGGTTATTTGACTGCAGATGTGGAAGTGACACAACACTTCCCAGTAAGTCTCATATATCTGAGGGCACTCTTTCCTCAAGAGATGAAGCTCCTCAGAAGTTGGAACGTATTCTTCATAAGAGGTGTCTCCCATAACCAGCCCCGAAACTTCATATAGTTCATGCAGGGCGAGCCCCATCTCTCTGATTGGGGTGAAGAATGTCCCCGTCAAAGGGTTGTAGTGCTCCAGGATCCCATAAAAATTGTGGGAACTTTGCGGGATGCCATACTGCACAGCCCTGACCGCATGACGCAATCCCACTTGTTCCAACAGAGCTCCGAGTTCGGCGAGGACAAAGCCCACCATCTTGCCCCACCAGGACTTGTCGGAAGAATGAACCCACCCGAGCGGGCGGAAGTAAATTGGGAAATCACCCCTTACCTTCATGAATTGATTAATGAAGGTAGTGCTGAGCCGAGGGGTTTCCCCTACTGGGTATTCAGACCTGAGTAATCCAAGAAATAAATCAAAAATTTCCTTCTCGTGTCCGCCAGAGTGTACAGTTTTGGTGCCTAGTATGCCGAGGGAGACACCGGGGACAGATCGGTTAAGCTCCCATTCCATTGCTCGGTAGACAGACATGTGCTGGAGATAGGATAAGGGATACATTCTCTCCATATTGGGAAGAAAGAATTTCTTATCCCCTATCTGGCAAAGCCATTTGTAATCGCCATCATGCAAGATACTACCATCCTCGTCAATGTTGTCCCCAAAGAAGAAGATGGGTTTCTTTAACGGAGTACGTGAATCCGTCTCAAATCCTCCGTCGGTCATAATTTCTCGGAAGGTCCTCATGTCGACCTTGGAGATCCTCTCCCTCCGCTCCTTCGACTTGTCAGTAGTCACAGGAGCAGTCTTCTGTAACACGAAGGTTAGATTGCGGTCAGCACCACCTATGTGCCCGAAGTGGCACTTTTTGGAGAAAGGATTGGAGGAATATCTCACTGCAAAAGAAAATAACACTTGATCAGAAATCTAAAAGAAAATGATTAAGTGTTTACAACTCGAACGCAGAAATAAACCCAGACACGGAGATCATCAAAATCTGCGTCCAGATCCAATGATCGCAAGGCTAGTATGGAGCCCGCGTTTTAAAAATACAAGACTTATGAAAAATTTCTAAGTATTAGACTCAGACGCAAGGTTCATGAGGACCAGCATCTGATTTCACAAGACGCAAGAGTCTTAAGAAATCTGCGTCTGAATCTTTCACACTTAGAAATATTCTAAGTGTTGAATCTAAAACACAAGGTTCGTTGGGGGCCCTGTGTTCAGCAAGCAGACGCAGATTCGAGCAGATAAAAGAAGCAGAGGTCATCAAACCTGCGCCCTGTTGATCGACTCAAAAACTGCGCCTGACGATTAAACACGGGTTTGAGCCCGCGTTGGCGGTTCACATTCAAAAGGAATTTCAGAGTTAAAAGAACTCTGTAAACCCCTTTTAATGGCAGAAATCAAGTCCGATGGCTTTTTATACCTGAAATAGGGGCTTCCTGCATGGAGGAACCGCCCATTTTGGTTTCAGGAACGATGGCCTTTGAAGACGAAGCAGTATGCTTAGCCTTTGGTGCCATTATGATCGAGGATTCGATGTTCGATGAAAGAAACGAGGAGAAGAAAGAAAGCTTCTTTCTCAAACCCTAACAGATGCAAACGAAGAAGGAGAGTCTAATGATGACTCTTGAAGGACTGTTGCCTTTTATAGGCACAGTGATTCGCAAAGATACGCGGCGCTTGGCTCGACGCCTAATCACCGCCTAACGCGTAGACAGCGTATTAAATGCAGCGCGAAGTTCGCGCGCCAAAAAGAAGATGTCCCCTCAATTCTACGGGACACGTGGAAACATACTCATGGCACGGATTCGTATCCAACAGTCGCGTCTTCATCTCTAAAGACGCGTCCCTTCTCAACACGGCCAGAGTTGCGTCTAGAAAGCCGCATCTTCATTCCAAAAGATGCGTCCCTCCGAAGATCGCATCTTTTCAACCCGGCCAAAGTCGCGTCTACCTCACGGAGTAACAGTCGCGTTGTCATCCCAAAAGATGCACCCCTATAGAAGGCGCGTCTTTAAAGCAGTATCACCCCTGTGCCCACAGAACTAGCGTTCAGTCCTTACTTCTGCAATTCAGTTCAACAGTACACTGGCACAAGCAGACGACTGTCCACCCCTGGTTCAAAGTACACCAACGACAAACTCAAAGCATCGGGGAGGTTTAGACTGTATATCTAGACACTCAACACGATCAATTTTGGCGACTTCAAAGAGTTCCACAGTACACTCATGAAGGCCATACTCCAAATAAGATCAAGCCCGGAGCATTGTCAGTCCAATCATGAGAAGGGTGAATTCAGGTAGAGTCCAAAGTATTTCGAAATCCGTCCCAGCTAACTGCGGAATATCGAAAACTTTGGAAGGGGTTCTGTAGGCTGTCTAAATAGGCTGTCTAAAGATCACTAAAAGACAAGCCACCAAAAAGCAGAGTTCCAAGCTCCAGACGTAGGGCTAATCATGGCCACCACTGCAGCGCCAAGACGCGAGGGTCGAAACCCGCGTCTCAGCCAGCACTGCAGCGCCAAGATGCGAGGGTCGAAACCCGCGTCTCAGTTATAACTGCCCTTGTTATGGGGTCAATCACCACCCACATAATGAGGAAGTTAACCCCCATTGTGGAGTGTTTTTGGGGGCACGTTCACCCCTGAAACCTCTATAAATAGCCCCGTTGCTATGGAGAAAGGGTCGGTCAATTAGATCTTGACTTAAGAATTTCTACAGAGAAGGAAAGAGAGTCCAACTCTTCAAGTAACTTGCTGCGCACAAGTTAATCTTTGCCTGCAATCTCTTTGAGATTTCTGGTCGACAGAGCTGTGTTACTCCGTCCACCATCCAAAGAGAAAATTCCCAAAAGTTCCTAACGATCACCCGGTCAACGGAAAACAAGATTCACTTTCCACCGCCATCTGAAGAACCCAGCATTAAACAAAGGGAGGATTCAAGACTCAATATCCTCCCTCCCTTGTAGTCGGAGTATAAGTCCGTTGTAATTTTTCAATTGATTCAAGGAAACTTTACG
Source organism: Agave tequilana (assembly GCA_038442645.1). Lineage (NCBI taxonomy): Eukaryota > Viridiplantae > Streptophyta > Magnoliopsida > Asparagales > Asparagaceae > Agave > Agave tequilana. Next base: position 35,445 of record JAVJIF010011177.1, on the reverse strand, counting down.
CGAATTTTTCTCCCACCAAACATACATCAATCAAATTTTGGTGCCGTTGCCGGGGAGGGACGGTAAGTAATTCTCATTAAAGTTTACATTTTGGTTAACCTTCTTCTTAGTTTTTGGTGTACATATTTAACAATAAGGAACTTTTGCTGCAGTGGACATATAAGTGGCCTTGGACTCTGCTCAAGAAAGCAAAGCCAAGAAGCCCTCAGATTTGCTACATTCTTATGGCAATCTGAGTGAACTACAAACCTGTATTTTCTGCAAGTTAGCTGAATTGCAAAGTTTAAAATCTGTAGCTATTTATTTCCTTATTTGACTCACTGTATGTACATTTCTAACACAACAGTAAAATGATGTTTGTTAAATGCTAAAAATGGTTTAGACTTGCATTTAGGCACGTGTCTAATTCGTTTACATTTTCCTTTAATGTTGAAGAGTGCTGGAGTAAAGGTACGTGTGCATAGCATCTAGTATAAGAACACTTTTGGATTGTTTACATTACTTAAGTGTTGCTTTTCTTGTACACTACACTAAATCAATCTTAAGGGCTTGTCCTATAAACAAGATAAGGTGGGGAAGTCATTACCCTCCCTTAGCCCACAAACAATCTCCTCACTCACTAACCCAAGCCTAACTAAAAATGAGTAGACGTTGGCCCTAGGGACATCTCGGACTCAATTAGGAGATTATCCTAAGGGGGAATGTGTCAGAATTTGACTCCTACCAAATCATTATCTAAGGAAAGGGATTGAGGGGCAAAACCCCGAAAGCTGGTGGTTTGGCTTAATTAGGCTCGTTGCTTTTGCGCGGATACCTCCCACCAATCTTGCCCTGACCTGGCTGATTAACTTGTGGTCAAAGTCTGCATTATACCTCCCTTGGACAGTCTAACCAGTTAGGAGTCGTCTAGGTCAAAGGTCTACCCTAACTTAGTTTAGAATTTTTTTATTTCTTTGTTTGCTTATTTGTTTGTGTTTTATTGTGTGATATGGCTTATAACAATAATTTTTTCAGTTTTAATGGTAATCCATATTACACACTAACCTTTTTTTTGGATATTACCAACCCGGCATATCATAACTTTAATCAACATAGTGTGCCGGATTGGTCTTATCCGAATCAATATAACCCATGCCCCCAATCTTATAACCATAATTTCCAGAATAATTTCAACTCTTCACAGAGTCAATGGGGCTTCACCTCCCCCGAGTCCAATTTTCAACCAATTTGTCCTCCTTATCCACCTTGTCCACAATATTTTCAAGATTCATACTCAGTTCCACCAGTCCAAAATAGAAAACCATCAATTTTGGAAATGAATATGCGTGAGTCCAAACAAAAATCACAAAATCTGATGGACTCACAATTTCACCACCAATTCCAATCTTTTCAACAAAACGATGAACCAATCAACTATGAAAAGATGCTTGAAGCCCTGACTCAGGCTCAAAACGCTCGTAATTATGACATAGATATGCTGGTCCAAACTCTACGTTCTCACGTTTGGCCAGTTCTGATGTCGCTAACCATTCTGGTAGAGCCGAAGAGTCATGTTGTTTTAGAAAACAAGATTCCATTTTAGCACAATCATTTGAACTTGCCCAAAATCCAAAATTTGAAAGTGACATTGACAGTTTGGCAAGTTATCCCTTTTCTGAAATTGAACTTGAGAATGAATATGATCATGAACCTCAACTTAGTGATTCAATTCTACTTCTTGATTCAATTATGACTCCGGTGTATTCACCTGATTTCAATCTTTTTTTCGAGTCAACATTGGATTCTGTGCCAATTCATAATAAAATTGAATCGCCCATCTTTGATGATCATCATATTGAACTTGACCAATTTAATACTTTTGAAAGTCCCATTGACAAATTGGCAAGTTCTCATTTTATGAAATTGAACTCAATGAGAAATGTGACCTAGATTCTCAATTTTGTGATCCAGTTCAAATTTTCGAATCAATATTGACTCCTGTTTTGTTACTCGACTTGAGTAATATTTTAGAGTCAGTTTTGATTCCCACACCTGTCATTCTTGAACTTGAATCACCAATATTAAGTCATATTCTATTGTGGAAAAATGAATGTGGACTTGAGTTTCAACTTCTTGATTTGGACCCACTTCCTGAACCAATCTCGACTCCTAAGCCTTTACTTGACTTAAGTCATTTTTCTGAGTCGGTATTAGTTCCTATACTTTCAAAGTCCAAGTCAATCATTTCATCTTTTCAAACTCCATTTTGGGACAAGGCGGTTGACAAAATTGACTCTGAAATTAATTATGAAATTTGAAAATTAGATAGGGTTAAATTTTTAATAAAAATAATTCGTGTATACATCATTTTAGTGGGTTATATTAGAGAGATTTCTGGTAGGTTTCTCCGAACTCCACGAAAAGTCGATTGGGCCGCATTTCGTGGACCAATCAGACCACCACCGGAACCACCACCTTAAGGTAGTATTTTCCTTCCCTTTCTTCTTTTTCATGCATCTATGCATTAATTCATACATTGAGGACAATGCATGAGATAGGTGTGGGGGGGTTCTAACATAACTTAGGTTTTTCTTTTTATTAAAAAATATTATTAACAATTTTCTTTACTTTTAAAAACTTTTTGAACATAGAAACAATATTTTGACATATTTTTTGTAAGAAAGTAAGTCAATTTTAAGGAATAGGAAAATCATAATTAGGATTTCTTAGACTTGGTCAAAATAAAATTATTTGTTTGATTTCTAAGGATAGGAAGAAAGTTTGTGAAAGTAATTTAGTCTTGATCTTTACCTTGAAGAAATATGCACACCTTATACACTTACACACTTAGGGTTCAAAACAAAGATTCTTATGCCTTATAAAAAAAAAATAAAAAAAGAAAAAAGAAAAAAGAAAAAATAATTATTGATTAGCTAGGTGCTTTGGCCTAAGCAAGCCTTAGTATTTATGCGAAAGATGATTAGATAAGTTTAAGAAAAAAATATATATATATATAAATCCTCTGATTAAGCTGGGTATTTGTGCCTAATAAAGCATAAGTATTCACACCTAAAAGTGATTCATATAATAAAATCCTTAGTTTTGTGGCCTTATTTGCTCGAGTCCTTAAGTCCTTGGGGTGTTTTCTCACCCGGTACCCTAAGACCGTTTGGCTTGAGAGTCATCGATTAAAGGCTCGTTATGTGGGCAGATTAGAAAGCCTAATAGAACTAAGGAATAATACCACCAATATATATATATATATATATATATATATATATATATATATATATATATATATATATATATATATATATATATATATATATATATATATATATATATAAAGCATAAGAGTTAGAGTTAAAGAACCCTTAGTCAAAATTTTCACGGTCACAAGGTGCATATGACTTAGGGTAAAGTAATAGACTTGATGAGAAGTACACTTACTTTGATTGATAACAAATTTTTGAATAGAGACTAAGTCTAGGAATGAAAAATTCGGTTTTCCTATAACTTATAGATTACTTAAAACTTACAATAATATTTCAAATATTTTTCTTTCAAAATGTGTTTTCAAAATACTAACATTTTTCTCTTTTTTTACGGATTTTGTGGGTGTAATCCACTGAAAACCCTCACGAGACAAAACTCGTCCTCTAGGGAAAACCTAGAGGTTTAACGGCTTGTTGCACATGCTCAGTGCAATCGTGTGACCTGCGAAAGTGGTCTAATAATCCTTAGTATAGTTTAGCTGTTTTGCTCGATGACGAGCAAAAGATAGGTATGGGGGTGTGATTGGTCACTAATATTGCACATTCATTATCATAATCTCATACTTATTATAGAATAAACTCTACTTTTTCCTAATTAATGTTTAATTTATTTGCAGGCCCATTCCTAAAGGAGAGTGAAGAGAAATGAGCCCAAAAGCCCATCAAATTCTGAATTAAATTAGAATTAATTCAAACTCAGTAAATCAGGGCGGATCAGGTCGGTTTAGATCGGTTGAAAACCAGTTAGAACAAATCCAAACAAATCGAACGGTTGAAGCCAAGGATCAAAGGCCATTTTGTCAAAATTCCGGACTTAAACTGCAAATTCAGCTGAAGATAAACATCAATCGCGAAGCCGGGGAGTACCACCAACAGGGTGTGGCCAGGTGGCCACACCCTGGACGCGGAAACGCGACTAAAGCCGCGTTTTCGCGGCTTTGTTAGAGAGTTAGGGGGAGCGTTTGCTCCCCCTATCTTCATACGCTCTCATAGGTTGGGTTTTGCCTATAAATACTGGGATTTTCAGAGCGTACAGGGGACGACCATGCAGAGATAGAATTTAGTCCACTTTAACCTAATTTTTCTCTTTTTCTTTACAAGAACTAAAAGAAGAATTTTAACCATCCTTTGTATCTTAAAAGAAAACTTACTAAAAATGCTTCATCGCTAGGCCTTCCTTGTGGATCACGACCCGCATAACCACTTGCTATCGCGGTAGAATTGAGCACTTTGCACATCGATTTTTATATCTCTGAAATTCTGTATTTTTGTGCAGGTTGTACATCAATCAGTTACCTTTTACTATTGGTATCAAGAGCATCTTTTGTTGATATCAAGAGCATCTTTATTTCATTGGTATCAAATATCATGTTTATGTATATTTATGTTGAGCATTCATGACATATCTTTATTATTTATTACTATGCATGAGTTAAGGGGCAGCTTCTATGAAGCTTAACTTTAATCCATGCATATATAACTCCATGAGTTTTGTCATCATCAAAAAGGGGGAGATTGTTGGCCCAGATGCCCTTCACTCTAGTTTTGATGATGATTAACTCATGTAGTTATTGTTTACTAATAATCTTGTGATATTTAGTTTCAGATATTTGATCAAGATATTAGTAGGTGATTAGCTTCAACAAAGGTGTTTTGGAGCTTTCACATGGTGATTCAAGAGCTCGAGCGTCAAGTTCACATCTAGCACTCGGTTGGAGTCAAGCTCGGTGGATCACGTTTGGATCGAGTCGACTTGGAGACGGAGTTCTACAAGAAGACCTCGGTTTGTTTAAGTTTATGTTTAGATCTTGTGTTAAAGATTAGATAGTGTTGATATGCTCAAGTTCACAATACACACACAAGTTTAAAGTTTCATGTGTTTGGTTTTCGGTTTAACCGTTTCGGTTTTTCATATATATGATTTTCATGAATAGATAGAATCAAAACAACTTTACATGGTTTAATGTATATTAGATTTGATCTATATACATCTATGCTTCATCTATTTAGAAAAACTTACTTTGATAGTCTATTTCATGAGTTTGGATTTTTGTATTTAAACAAAACTTATTTTTGTATTTAAACAAAACTTATTTTTGTATTTAATGTCAAAAACATAGATATAATATCTATCCTGTATATTGGATTCTATCCATATACAACACGCTTCAATGTTGTTTCAATATCATGTTTTTTGTATTTACATGTGTTTTGGAGAAAACATATTTTCATTTCAAAAATTCAAGTTTTGGAAAATACGGTTTTTGGTTTAAGGCAAATTTTTAAGAATACAAAAATGGTTCAAATTATTTAGAATATGTGTTGAATTTTACTCACACATATTTGTATTTCGAAGATCTTATATGAACTGATTTTTGTGAAATTTATGTGATTTTATGTGATTTAATCAAAGGCAAAAAGATAAGTTTTCAATCCGTAAATTGTTTGTACTGGCTGTTTGCCGGTCGACCGGACCGATCGACCAAGGCAAAAGTTGGTCGACCGGTCCGGTCGACCGACGTGCACAGACGTGCACGCAGCCATGGGCTGGTAGGCCGGTCGACCGACCCGGTCGACCGCCAGAGAGATTTGCTCTCTGGAAATGGCCCCGGTCGACCGGCAGAGAGCAGTTGCTCTCTGTATCCAGGCCTGGTCGATCGGGCAGTCGACCGGTGGCTCAACGGTCAGAAATCTGACCGTTGGCCAGTCGACCGGGCGGTCGACCGACATCAGATTTTTTCTGATGTCTTGGCCCAACAGCTAGTTTTATGAATGGGCTATATATACCCATTCCCTTAGGTTGTTTTACAAAAAGTTTTCCAAGAGAAAAATTCTCATTCTTTCTAGTGTTTAAATACAAGTTTTTAATAGAGTTTTAGAGCCAAAAGATTTAATCTTTATTTGTTTTTAAAAGGGTTGAAAAAATCAAGAAAATGAGAAGTCTTTGGGATTGGTTTTTGATCATCATTTCTATAACTATTCTAGAAGTTTTCCAAGAGTTTTTCTTTGTGTTTTTGATTATCAAACTCTTTGTTTTTCTCACACTTGAGCTATCTATCTATCTTATCTATTAGGATCTATTTTTGTGGGAAATTGGTTTTGTGGTCTTTGAGATCACCAAGTATTATAAACCCTCCTTGCTTTGTGATATCCCTCTAGTGAGAGGTGATTGTGTTGGTATCCCTCTAGTGAGAGGTGATTGTGGAGGTTGTTTTGGTATCCCTCTTAGTGAAGAGGTGATTGTGGTGTTGTGGCTTTGTGGCTTATCCCTCAAGTGTGAGGTTGATAGTTGTTTGGCTAAGTGCCTATCCCTCTAAGTGTAGAGGTGATTTGTGTTGTGCCTTGCCACTAGTAAGAGGTTGTATTTGTGAAGAGAGGAGTTGTGTACTCCTAATTGTATTTACCCAAATCCTCAATGGAGGTTCGCTGTGTGGGAATCCTGTGTGGACGATATAGTGGAAATCCTTCTGTGTGAAGGCGGGGACGTAGAGCTGTGTGCTCGAACCTCGAAACATATCTTTGTGTTTGTGTTTGATCCACTATCTCTAAACTCTCTCTTATATTGTGAATTGCATCATATCATATCATTTATATGCTTGGGCTTGATTGTGTGCCATACTTGTGTTAAACCAAGCGAGCTTCATATAGCACCTCAACTCTTATTTAGAGAAATTTAGAGGAGATAGTCCAGAGCCCTTCACCGGAAATTCGGCTTCACTCTTTGGTTACTCTAAGTGTATTGCATTTAGTTTTAATTTCACATTATTTGTCATTAGATTAGCCCTACACCTATTCACTCCCCCTCTAGGTGTACATTCAGGACATAGGTATAGATCATGATGACTCTGTGATGATTTTTCAAGATTGGTCATGTAAAGGGAATAAGTTTCATGATAGAATCTTTCATGATCCTATTCATATTAGGGACTGTAAATATGTAAATAGAAAAGAGGTCAATAAAGGTGGGTTACGTGAACCACCACATTATCTTGATTGGGTAGTAACGCTTTACCCAATCAGACTACCACCATAAGGTAATATTTTCCTTCCCTTTCTTATTTTTCATGCATATATGCATTAATTCATACATTGAGAATAATGCACGAGATAGGTGTGGGAGAGGGTTCTAACATAACTTAGGTTTTTCTTTATTTATTGAAAAAATTATTAACATTTTCTTTATTTTTAAAAACTTTTTGAAAATAGAAACAATATTTTGACATGTTTTTTTTAAGAAATTAAGTCAATTTTAAGGAATAGGAGAATCATAATTAGGATTTTTTATACTTCATCAAAATATGATTATTTGTTTAATTTCAAAGGTTAGGAAGAAAACTTGAAAAAAATAATTTAGTCTTGATTTTTATCTTGATAAAATATGCATGCTTTATACACTTACATACTTAGGGTTCAAAAACAAAGATTCTTATGCCTTATTAAAAAAAGAAAGAAAGAAAAAAAAGAAATAAAAAATATATATATATATTAAAAAATCCTCTGATTAAGCTGGGTATTTGTGCCTCATAATGCATAACTATTCATGACTAAAAGCTGTTCATATAATAAAATCCTTAGTTTTGTAACCTTATTTGCTCGAGTTCTTAAGTCCTCAGGGTATTTTCTCACCCGGTACCCTAAAACCATTTGGTTTAGGAGTCACTGATTAAAGACTCGTTACATAGGCAGATTAGAAAGCCTAATAGATCTAAGAAATAATATCACAATATATATATATATATATATATATATATATATATATATATATATATATATATATATATATAAACAAAAGAAGTGAAAAAATAATAATAATAAGTCATAAGAGTTAGAGTTAAGAACCCAAGTCAAAATTTCACGGTCACAAAAGTGCATATAATTTAGGGTAAAATAATAGACTAGATGAGAAATACAGTTTGACTCCTTGCCTTGATTGGTTAACAAGTTTTTTTTAAAGACTAAGCTTAAGAATGAAAATTTTGACTTTCTTATAACTTATAGATTACTTAATTCTTACAATAATACTTCAAATATTTTTCTCTTTCAAAATGTGTTTCAAAATACTAACACTTTGTTTCTCTTTCTTTATGGATTTTGTAACGCCCCGATCCCGCAGGTACGGGAACGTTATGGCGACGTACATACGCGAGGTGAAAACAACCTCACGCGTACGTTAAGCCTCAGTACAGTACAATACCTCCATATAGATATGAGGTCCAGCATGAAAGCAGTACAAGAATACCTGCAGAAAGAGGTCAGCGATCATAACAGATATGAAAACAAGGATAAATAAGATAACAGAAATAAAGCACTAAAATACCTATGAATAGTCCTGATGCAGAATCTCCCATGTGACTCCAAGGCACTCTCTGAAGCTATGGTAACTCGGACCGCCAATCTGGGCATGCAAACCCAGGGTCGTCAGAAAGCGACCTAGTGAGTGGTAAAATGAAGGAGGTAGTAATACATACAATAGTAATACAAACACGATAATAATATATATAATACATGATGCTGTGGTACTAGTGATACTAGTTAATAAACACATAATAAGCAGTAGAAATATACCATCATGTAAGCAGTGGAAATATATAAACATGTTATCATTTAATACCATAACTACCTAGCCGGTTATCATCTGGTCATGTCTATACTCATAAATAATGATATCTAGTGGTGATGTAATAGAAGTGAACATGCAGATGAGCATATGCATTATGAATATGTAGGAGCGCATATGTAATATAACCACAATACTGTGTTGGGCATATACCGTACTGATGTCTGCAATACAGGAACAGAATATATGCAATGCAAAACATGCGTAGTGTGTCACTACAGACAATGTAACATGTACCAGGTAACAAGTATACAGGTAATAGGATAGTATCATGAATAGTAACACACTAGCGTATATGTATCAGGCAAGTCATGTCATTTACAAGTCAATGTCATTTATACAATAGTAGCAATCAGTACCACCTGGTATTTTAATCACTCTCTTCCAGTGTCCCATACCACTGGCAGTTCATACTGGAGCCCGCACTCCAGTCGAACCCATCCGGACATGGCCTACGGGTACCATTATCCAAACGAGAGAGTAACTAAATAACAAGTGTTCCCGACGTCCACTATTGTGTATACTGTTTTATTTTGTTAATTGGAAACCAATGGTCGAGGAGTTCTTATCGGGTGGATGTATCCCGTGCATACCCGGGATCACGGCCTTAAACAAGCCCCTGGCTGCCAGGACCAGGGCCCTCCGCTAAGAGGGGAGCATGAATCAAGTAACAAGAGCTCATGGAGCAATTGGTAGGCAGCCCTCCTACCGTCCCCTGCAGTGGGAAAACAATATGGATCCAGTACATCACCCGATAAGATCTAATCAACCATCAAGTCTCCCCCATACCCCAGTTATCATTATGATCTGTTATGTCAAGTATCCAATGTAACAAGAACAATTAACAGTACATGATACGGGTAACATGATAACTGGACTAGAGCTCTGTTGATAGCATAGAACAATATAACGTGAATCGGGAACAATATATCGAGAACAATAGAACGTGAACAATATCACGGGAACAATATAACAGAATCAATAGATGTGGAAGTCCACATATCGCATATCAACAGCTCTCATGTCCAGTAACAGGAATATCCATATCAGTAACAGGTAACAATCCTATAACATGAATACAGTAACATGAAATAATAATACATGTAACATGAACGGGGATCCATATGTCAAGAATAGAACAATAATACATGTAGCATGAACGGGGATCTATATGACAAGAATAGAGAAACCATACAGGCATGTGTAACCATAATATGTAAACATAACATAAATGTGTATGATGATCATGCTAATATGAAATGCAGTAGTCCGTGCATGGTTATATCCGTGTATCAGTGGAACCTATATGTGTAGCAATATATCGGTGTATCACTCGTATATCGCAGTGCAGGAAATAACAGTGATCCGTGTATAAAATAATATCATGTCCGTCTCTTAAACTACGGTAGCCATGTAAGGATGATAGCAGTGCAGGAAATAACAGTATCTCGCATTCGTGTATAATGACAGTGTAGTGTCCTAGCGTACCTGTAGAGCAGTATGTAAGGTAACTGTGTCACGATGCATGACATAATAGGGTCCAAGCCAATGGGGCTATGGTGGGCTGGGTGTCAGTGGTACAGGAACAGGACATACTCGAGATCAGTCAGGTATTTACTAAATACCGTGTTTATTACAGTGTTTAATATTGTTTACCAATTAGGATATACCGGATCATGTTTTATATCAAGAAGTCAATCAAGTGCAATTAATAGACTAAAAAGATAATTTATAAAACAAAAACACTCACAAACTAGCCATAGGATGGTAGCTCTCTTCCCCACGATCGCAACGGATCCAGAATCGTTCAAATCGGAGTCCGGATGCTCCAGTTATCGCCCGACTACGAAATCATACAAAAAGGGTTAAATATGTAATAAAAATATTAAATGCAAATATTGAATTGTACAAGGGGGTTTTCTGTAAAATTACCTTTATTGGGTTTGGATGCGGGTTTGGGCTCATAACGGGTCGGGTTTGGATCCAATACCCAAACCCATTTGACTTATGTAAATGGGTTAATGGGTTTTAACCCAACCCAATAGGGCTTAATGGGTTCGGGTTACACCCGAACCCATTTCTTCCCCAAAAGCAGCAGCAGCGGCAGCATTTGCTGCCGCTGCTGGGGTGCAGTGGCCGGCCAGCAAAGCTGGCCGGTGACCTGCGACAGCCCGCCGCCGGTGACCGGCCGGCGGCGGCTAACGACGACCCGCCGGCGGCGGTTTAGCCGCCGGCGGCGGATCAGACCGAGAGGGAGATGGAGAGTGAGTGAGAGAGGAAAAAGAGAGAAAGAGAGGGGAAGGTGGTGCCGGCCAGTCTGGCGCGGCGGCGGCGGTCGACCACCGGCCACGTGGCCGGTGGCGTGGGCGGAGCCCGGTGGCGCGCCGGCCACCGGGGGCGCCGGCGGCAAGGCCGGAGGCCATGAACAGAGAGCAAGAGGGTGAAAGAGAGAGTGTTTACCAGGGAGAGAGAGAGGGAGCGCGCGGCCATGGCGGCCGTGTCGGCGACGGCCGGAGGGGAGCGCCGGGCTGGGGGTGCTCGGCGGCGCCTACGGTGGTTGGCCGGGGTCGCCGGAGTTGGAGCTGGCGGCGGCCAACTGTACAGGGAGAGAGATATAGTGGTGTGGGGAAAAAGGGAGAGAGAAGAGAGAGAAGAGAGAGAGAGAGAGAGAAAGGGTTTAGAGAGAGAGAGAGTTTAGAAGAGTGGGAGAGAGAATAGGAGAGAGAGAGAGAGAGGAGGGATGTTTATAGGAGAGAGAGAGGGAGAGGCGGTGGGTTCAGTCAAAGGCGGTGGAGGGTGGAATGCGCTGGAAGAATGAAGAAGGGAAGAGAAGAAAAGAAAAGAAAAGAAAAAGGAAATTAAAAATTAATATTTATTATTATTAAAGTGGTCCGATATTTGACCAGCTCCGAACGGTACCCAAAAATTACAAAAAATAGAGAAAATTATTCTGAGACGTAATATGAAGACAGTTTGTCGAAACTCAATCCGGTTTGCAAATTAAAAATCCCGGAAGTTGTCGCCGATACGGGTGACACCGATTTAGCCCGGATTTCAATAAATTCTGAAAAATCCCCAAAAATACCCCAACGTAGAGAACATGATTCTAAGGCACACGGTGAAAGCGGATTCTCAAAATTCTACTCCATTTGTGAAATAAAAATCGGAAGGCCGGTTATCGGTATCGGTCGACACCGACAACGGAGATTTTCCAAAATAATCCAGAAAATTTCCAAAAAATCCTGCAAAATCTCAAATATTAGAAAATGATTTTTGAAACTGAAATCAACTCAATCGGACTACTATGGAGGTCAAATCAATTTTTGTACGTCGTATCGCGTACCGATACGGTGATACGTACACCGGGGAGCAGGGTGTTACATTTCTCCCCACCTTACAGAAAATTGCGTCCTCGCAATTTCAATCAGGTGTGAGAACAAGATTTCCAACCCCAAAGCCTAAAGGTTACGGGTCCACGAGACTTCCATTGCGCACTCTGATATCGATAAGGAACTCAGGATGTAGAAGGATGGTAGTGAACGCATACTAATGGCTTGGAAGCAATAAGATGCAAGGAAAACAAGAAGGAAATCGGATGTCAACGGGAAGGAAGGAAGGAATACAAACGAGTCAAGGAAGGAATTATCAAGGTCATGATATTCTTGTACTCGTTGCTGGAACCCCAAATTCAGATACAGATCAGTTAATCTGAACCTGACTGTACTGTTGGTAAGAGCCCGAGTATTGACCCAGGTGGTTACCCACACCAGGTGTGAACCTAGGCTCTGATACCACTATGTAACGCCCCGATCCCGCAGGTACGGGAACGTTATGGCGACGTACATACGCGAGGTGAAAACAACCTCACGCGTACGTTAAGCCTCAGTACAGTACAATACCTCCATATAGATATGAGGTCCAGCATGAAAGCAGTACAAGAATACCTGCAGAAAGAGGTCAGCGATCATAACAGATATGAAAACAAGGATAAATAAGATAACAGAAATAAAGCACTAAAATACCTATGAATAGTCCTGATGCAGAATCTCCCATGTGACTCCAAGGCACTCTCTGAAGCTATGGTAACTCGGACCGCCAATCTGGGCATGCAAACCCAGGGTCGTCAGAAAGCGACCTAGTGAGTGGTAAAATGAAGGAGGTAGTAATACATACAATAGTAATACAAACACGATAATAATATATATAATACATGATGCTGTGGTACTAGTGATACTAGTTAATAAACACATAATAAGCAGTAGAAATATACCATCATGTAAGCAGTGGAAATATATAAACATGTTATCATTTAATACCATAACTACCTAGCCGGTTATCATCTGGTCATGTCTATACTCATAAATAATGATATCTAGTGGTGATGTAATAGAAGTAAACATGCAGATGAGCATATGCATTATGAATATGTAGGAGCGCATATGTAATATAACCACAATACTGTGTTGGGCATATACCGTACTGATGTCTGCAATACAGGAACAGAATATATGCAATGCAAAACATGCGTAGTGTGTCACTACAGACAATGTAACATGTACCAGGTAACAAGTATACAGGTAATAGGATAGTATCATGAATAGTAACACACTAGCGTATATGTATCAGGCAAGTCATGTCATTTACAAGTCAATGTCATTTATACAATAGTAGCAATCAGTACCACCTGGTATTTTAATCACTCTCTTCCAGTGTCCCATACCACTGGCAGTTCATACTGGAGCCCGCACTCCAGTCGAACCCATCCGGACATGGCCTACGGGTACCATTATCCAAACGAGAGAGTAACTAAATAACAAGTGTTCCCGACGTCCACTATTGTGTATACTGTTTTATTTTGTTAATTGGAAACCAATGGTCGAGGAGTTCTTATCGGGTGGATGTATCCCGTGCATACCCGGGATCACGGCCTTAAACAAGCCCCTGGCTGCCAGGACCAGGGCCCTCCGCTAAGAGGGGAGCATGAATCAAGTAACAAGAGCTCATGGAGCAATTGGTAGGCAGCCCTCCTACCGTCCCCTGCAGTGGGAAAACAATATGGATCCAGTACATCACCCGATAAGATCTAATCAACCATCAAGTCTCCCCCATACCCCAGTTATCATTATGATCTGTTATGTCAAGTATCCAATGTAACAAGAACAATTAACAGTACATGATACGGGTAACATGATAACTGGACTAGAGCTCTGTTGATAGCATAGAACAATATAACGTGAATCGGGAACAATATATCGAGAACAATAGAACGTGAACAATATCACGGGAACAATATAACAGAATCAATAGATGTGGAAGTCCACATATCGCATATCAACAGCTCTCATGTCCAGTAACAGGAATATCCATATCAGTAACAGGTAACAATCCTATAACATGAATACAGTAACATGAAATAATAATACATGTAACATGAACGGGGATCCATATGTCAAGAATAGAACAATAATACATGTAGCATGAACGGGGATCTATATGACAAGAATAGAGAAACCATACAGGCATGTGTAACCATAATATGTAAACATAACATAAATGTGTATGATGATCATGCTAATATGAAATGCAGTAGTCCGTGCATGGTTATATCCGTGTATCAGTGGAACCTATATGTGTAGCAATATATCGGTGTATCACTCGTATATCGCAGTGCAGGAAATAACAGTGATCCGTGTATAAAATAATATCATGTCCGTCTCTTAAACTACGGTAGCCATGTAAGGATGATAGCAGTGCAGGAAATAACAGTATCTCGCATTCGTGTATAATGACAGTGTAGTGTCCTAGCGTACCTGTAGAGCAGTATGTAAGGTAACTGTGTCACGATGCATGACATAATAGGGTCCAAGCCAATGGGGCTATGGTGGGCTGGGTGTCAGTGGTACAGGAACAGGACATACTCGAGATCAGTCAGGTATTTACTAAATACCGTGTTTATTACAGTGTTTTAATATTGTTTACCAATTAGGATATACCGGATCATGTTTTATATCAAGAAGTCAATCAAGTGCAATTAATAGACTAAAAAGATAATTTATAAAACAAAAACACTCACAAACTAGCCATAGGATGGTAGCTCTCTTCCCCACGATCGCAACGGATCCAGAATCGTTCAAATCGGAGTCCGGATGCTCCAGTTATCGCCCGACTACGAAATCATACAAAAAGGGTTAAATATGTAATAAAAATATTAAATGCAAATATTGAATTGTACAAGGGGGTTTTCTGTAAAATTACCTTTATTGGGTTTGGATGCGGGTTTGGGCTCATAACGGGTCGGGTTTGGATCCAATACCCAAACCCATTTGACTTATGTAAATGGGTTAATGGGTTTTAACCCAACCCAATAGGGCTTAATGGGTTCGGGTTACACCCGAACCCATTTCTTCCCCAAAAGCAGTAGCAGCGGCAGCATTTGCTGCCGCTGCTGGGGTGCAGTGGCCGGCCAGCAAAGCTGGCCGGTGACCCGCGACAGCCCGCCGCCGGTGACCGGCCGGCGGCGGCTAACGACGGCCCGCCGGCGGCGGTTTAGCCGCCGGCGGCGGATCAGACCGAGAGGGAGATGGAGAGTGAGTGAGAGAGGAAAAAGAGAGAAAGAGAGGGGAAGGTGGTGCCGGCCAGTCTGGCGCGGCGGCGGCGGTCGACCACCGGCCACGTGGCCGGTGGCGTGGGCGGAGCCCGGTGGCGCGCCGGCCACCGGGGGCGCCGGCGGCAAGGCCGGAGGCCATGAACAGAGAGCAAGAGGGTGAAAGAGAGAGTGTTTACCAGGGAGAGAGAGAGGGAGCGCGAGGCCATGGCGGCCGTGTCGGCGACGGCCGGAGGGGAGCGCCGGGCTGGGGGTGCTCGGCGGCGCCTGCGGTGGTTGGCCGGGGTCGCCGGAGTTGGAGCCGGCGGCGGCCAACTGTACAGGGAGAGAGATATAGTGGTGTGGGGAAAAAGGGAGAGAGAAGAGAGAGAAGAGAGAGAGAGAGAGAAAGGGTTTAGAGAGAGAGAGAGTTTAGAAGAGTGGGAGAGAGAATAGGAGAGAGAGAGAGGAGGGATGTTTATAGGAGAGAGAGAGGGAGAGGCGGTGGGTTCAGTCAAAGGCGGTGGAGGGTGGAATGCGCTGGAAGAATGAAGAAGGGAAGAGAAGAAAAGAAAAGAAAAGAAAAAGGAAATTAAAAATTAATATTTATTATTATTAAAGTGGTCCGATATTTGACCAGCTCCGAACGGTACCCAAAAATTACAGAAAATAGAGAAAATTATTCTGAGACGTAATATGAAGACAGTTTGTCGAAACTCAATCCGGTTTGCAAATTAAAAATCCCGGAAGTTGTCGCCGATACGGGTGACACCGATTTAGCCCGGATTTCAATAAATTCTGAAAAATCCCCAAAAATACCCCAACGTAGAGAACATGATTCTAAGGCACACGGTGAAAGCGGATTCTCAAAATTCTACTCCATTTGTGAAATAAAAATCGGAAGGCCGGTTATCGGTATCGGTCGACACCGACAACGGAGATTTTCCAAAATAATCCAGAAAATTTCCAAAAAATCCTGCAAAATCTCAAATATTAGAAAATGATTTTTGAAACTGAAATCAACTCAATCGGACTACTATGGAGGTCAAATCAATTTTTGTACGTCGTATCGCGTACCGATACGGTGATACGTACACCGGGGAGCAGGGTGTTACAGATTTTGTAGGTGTAATCCACTGAAAACCCTCACGAGACAAAATTCGTCCTCTAGGGGGAACCTAGAGGTTTAACGGATTGTTGCACATGCTCAGTGCAATCGCGTGACCTGCAAAAGTGGTCTAATAATCTTTACTTTAGTTTTGTTGTTTTGCTCGAGGACAAGCAAAAGATAGGTATGGGGGTGTGATCGGTCGCTGATACTGCATATTTATTGTCACATTCTCATATTTATTATATAATAAACTCTGTTTTTAATCCTATTTATTGTCTAATTTATATGCATGCCCATTACTCAAGGAGAAGGAAGAGAAAATGAGCCTAAAAGCCCATTAAAATTCTGATTTAATTCAGAATTAATTCAAATCAAAGATCAGGACAGATCGGGACAAATCAAAGAAGATAAAACCTGTTGAAAAATTAGTTAAATCAGATCTCTACAAATCAATTGGTTAAAGCTGAAGATAAAAGGAGGTTTTTTCAAAATCCAGAACCCAAACTGAAAATCCAGCTGAAAATAAAGCCAAATCATCGAAGCAGGCACCTGTACTTCCCGAGTGTGGCCACCTGGCCACACCCTGGCCGCGGAAACGCGGCCAAAGCCGTGTTTTCGCGGCTTGGTTAAGTTTGTTGGGGGAGCGTTTTCTCCCCCTATCTTCGTACGCTCTCCCTCGTTTGATTTTTGCCTATAAATACTGGGTTTTCAGAGACTATAGGGAACGATGAAGCAGAGATAGATTCTTATGCCAGTTTTTTATTCTTTTTAGTATAGGTTTTATTTTTCTTTTCATGTAATTTTCAGTTTTCATTTATATAATTTAGAGAAGATCAGAGTTTCATAGGAGAATGAGAGTGAAGTTTGTGCTGATAGTGACATCGGTATAAGTTGTTCTTTTCTTCTCTTATTGTTTCCACATTGAATTTAAAGTTACATTTTTATGTTTTTCTTTGTTTTTGTGTTCTTCTCCTTCTTTTTCACTTCTCTCCTTTTGGTACCAAGTGCAATTAACTTGAGTCTTATAGCATCGAAAGAGCATTGCTTTTGCGAGTGCCACCGATAGCTCATGACGATAGATTTTAGTCTCAGTCTGTATCATTTCATACTTGTATCGTCTTGATGATGTAATGTGAAAAAGACGGGGATCAACTCTTATAGGCTAAGCGCTGATTGCCTCCACTTCAAGGTAACATCATCACCACAGATTCAAGGTAAGTATTTGGTCAGGGAGGTAAGTATTTCTTTTAGGTTTTCTTTCTTTTCTTTTAATTTTTTTAGTTTAGATCACCATAATCTCCCAACTCTTTTATTCACTCTTTTAATTTCTTTGTATAAATCTTTTTTCATTTTCTCCACCTTCTCAATCTACCACTTTCTTCTTAACTTAACCGTAACTTATTTTTCTTTTTCTTTTCAATAACTAAAAGTAGAACTTTAACCAATTTTTGTAACTTAAAAGAGACTTGCAAAAAAGCTTACATCGCTAGTCCCTCCTTGTGGATTATGACCCGCATAGCCACTTACTATCCCGGTAGCATTGGGTATCTTGCACTCTTTATTCTTAAGTTCTGAAATTCTGTATTTTCTGTGCAGGATAAAACTCAATCAAATTTGACGCCGTTGTCGGGGAGGGATGGTAAGTAATTCTTTTTTTAAGTTTATATTTTTGGTTAGCTCTCTTTTTTGTTCTTGGTGTGCAATGATAGATATCAAGTAAATTTTTACTGCAGTGGATATATAAGTGGCCCTGGACTCTGCTCAAGAAAGCAGAGCCCAGAAGCCCTTAGTTTGCTACATTCAATATTTTTAATTTCTTTGTATAAATTCATTTTTCATTTTCTCCACCTTCTCAATCTACCACTTTCTTCTTAACTTAACTGTAACTTATTTTTCTTTTTCTTTTCAAGAACTAAAAAAACTTTAACCCATTTTTGTAACTTAAAAGAGAACTTGCAAAAAAGTTTCCATCGCTAGTCCCTCCTTTTGGATTACGTCCCGCATAGCCACTTGCTATCGTAGTGATATTGAGTATCTTGCACTCTTTATTCTTAAGTTCTAAAATTCTATATTTTCTGTGCAGATTAAAACTCAATAAGTAATCACTCCCGACCTTATGTGAGGGGGACAACTCTTAAGATCTTTTTATGCAATATGCACTAATGCAGCACAAGTTCAATCAATAAGCACCTCCAAAACCCCATTGACAGGAGATTCGTGGGTACAGTTAGAAAATACTAACCTTTCTGATGACTTTGAAGCAAGCAATTTTTGTTTTTATTTTAGTTTAGCAATGCAATTATGTCATAAGCAAGCAAGTTTTGTCCTGTTGTGTAAATCTTCTCTCGTTCATGCAATATCCTTGCAAAAAGAAAAGTTTGAAGTTTAGATCTCAGGGATGCAAAAGGAAAAGAAACTTTTTTATTTTTATTATATATATTTTTTAAAAAAATTAAAATTTTGAAATTATTTTTTTAAATTTAAACTTTTTTTATATATATAAAAACTAGAAAGGATTAGATGTTGATTTTCAAAAACAAAATTTTTTACAAGTCCCCGCAACGGCGCCAAAAACTGTTCGCGGTTCGAAAGTCATGAAAAACTTCATCGTTGTTGAACCACTTACCAATTTAGAGACTTAATCTTACTTGAATTTATAGTAGCATGAATAGGGTCGAATCCACATATACTTATTTCTAAAAATCTAATTTTTAAAAATCTAAATCTAACTTTTAATCTAGTTTGAGAAGTCCTTTTAAGAAATGTGTGACGATTGTTTTGAGAACTCAAGCCTTTATGCATTAAAAATATGAAGAAAACAAAAATAAAAGAATATTAACCTTGTGCGAAGACTAAATAATTAAGGTGCTGAAGGAAGAAAGTAGGAGATTGAGATAAAGGAAGAGAAAGATGAATCCCGGTGACTTTGTTCCTTCTCGTTGCCTTAACGTCTCCCTCCTTCGATCGATATTGAAGACAAAAGAACTAACAAAAGAAAAGAAGAGAAAATATGCATGAAATTGTTGATGAATTCATAAAATAAACATGCAATGAAAAGAAGAAAATCACATCATAAAAAGAAGAGAAGTAGAGAAAGCTTAAACTAAAATGCTGCAAGATCTGTATTAAATAAGACTGATTTTTATTGAAGAATCGTTATTACAGAACTCGTGATCCAAAACTCGCATTACAACCACAATTCTCCTCTTAATTGCTTTTCAGCATCATGATGTACATTTTCTATCTCAGATACAGGTATTTATAGGAGAAAGGAGATAAGGGATAGCGTCAGGGGGTAGGGGGAGCAAACACTCCCTTTAATTCAAAAGAACTATCCCAGGGTCTGGGGGCTCTCGTTCGTTGAATTCTTCTTCATCCTTTTATCCTCTCGGAAGTTCAGATTATGCTTTGGATTTGACGTTCTATCCCTTTATCCCCAGCGAAACAGATAGGGTCTTCTTCTAATTTGTTTTTTCTTTGAATTTATATGATATTATCTCATCTGATATGCCCGGTCTTCAGATAAGATTACTTTTAGAACCTCTGGATTTGAATCAATCCCTGTTGATTTGAACTTTTGGATTTAATTGGATAGAATTTGTGTTTATCTTCTTTCTATCATATGCTGCATGAATTTGGACATTAAGACAAGTGAGTTTTAAGAATTATTACAGAATAAATATAGGAATGCAGTAATAATTATGCAATATATGTGTCCAACATAATCGTTCTAAGTTGATAATTATTGATAACTATATTATAAATTGCGATAGTAATAATTAATATGATTATTTTATTTTTAAAAAAAAAATCTAATAATGAGATGTCATAAACTATGTTATAGAATAATAATTTTCATAAGAGAAATACACACACACACACATAGAGAGAGGGGAGAGAGAGATAGACTTGTGTCCTTACAAAAAGATTTGAGCCTGAATCCTTCCAACTTAAATATAATCCTCCGACATTCGAATACAAGATTCACTTTGTTGAAGTTGATTTATATAATTTAAAGTAGTTAAAAATAAAAAATCAAGTGTTTTGAATACTTTTTACCCATCCATCAAGCGACGCAAAATGGATTACTGAAAATAAGAGTTGATTAAATCTGTGTCTTTAGACGTACAAATTCTCGATTCGGCCATTTGATCATGATCTAAACATTTAAAAACTCCTATAAACTAATTTTTGTTAGGTTTCAAATATTATATACCATTAAACTAACCAACTCACTATTTAGGCGGTCCGTTTTCCCATACTTGATGCATGAGAAAAAATATTCAAAAGACTTGATTTTTAGCTTATAGATACTTGAAATAATATAGATCAACTTCAACGAAATGATTGTATTTGAATGTCAGATGTTGGCATTTGAGTGGGAAGGATTTATGCTTGACTCCTTCCAGAACTACACAAGTCTATCTCTCTCTATATGCATATACACACATCATAAACTATGTTATAGAATAATAATTTTCATAAGAGAAAGGTACACACACACACACAGGTATGCGCGCGCACACACACACACATAAAAAAGGAGAGAATGGCGGTGGAGTGAAGGGCGCGTGGAGGGGTTGGGTTGACAGTAAGGGAAAAAGCCAGGGAATGGAGAGAAATGAGGGGGAAAAAATAAAGGAATTGGGTTGGACCTCTTGGGCTTGGTTTAAAGAAAATGAAAGGAAAAGAGAGGGGAAAAGAGTGCGCTGGGCTCATATGTGTGGGCTAAGAATGTTAAGATTAATTATATCATATAATGTATTATTATTAACATTATTATTAATTAGTATTATAGAATGGAAAATTTTGCTACAACCACCTACTTCGCTTTATAATTAGAAAAAAAACTCAACTTCATACATTCACGTCAGCATAAATTGATTCATCCCAACCATCACTTCTTTATATATTTTTATTTCCTCTTTTACCCTTTCCTATCACCTTCGACATTGTTCTCCCCTCAACCTTGACCCCGATGCAAAGTTATTCGCGGATCCACCTGCGCGGTCAGGTCATCGTGAGGGTTGGAAGGAGTGAGGAGCCCCTCCCGGTGTCAGAGCCCCTGGAATTTTTTTTAGGATCGATCTTTTGCAGATCTTTGTTTGTTCGCGCTCGCGATGAGTTTTTTTGTGTTTAGATCTGGAAAGCATTAGAGGTCATTATGTCAATGGATGAGGGTTTGCTAATATGGGGATCACGACCATGATCGCAGTCCTCTGTGAGGACTGGCTCAGAATAAGATATTTTGTGATGACAGTGATCATGATCGTAATCTTAATAAAGAGGACTGCGACCATGATTGCAGTGCTTAGAAAAACTCAAAAATAGTACATTTTTATGAGGAAAGAGGATTGCGGCCATGGTCCTCGTAAAGACTCCATATATGACATTTTTGTGATTACTGTGATCATGGTCATGGTCCTAATAAAGAGGACTGCGATCATGATCGCAATCCTATAAAGGCTAAGAAACATAACATTTTTGTGAGGACTGGGATCATGATTGCGATCCTCATACATAATGCATTTTTGAGAGAACTGCGATCTTGATCGCAGTCCTCAAAAATAAGTTCATAGTCCTAAAAAATAAGGATGCGATCATTTTGTGAGGACAAAGATCATAGTCGCAATTCTCAAAAATAAGATATTTTTGTAAGAACTGCGATCATAGTCGCAATCCTCAAAACCATGATCATTTTTTTGAGGATTGCGATCATAGTCGCAGTCCTCAGAAATTGAGCATTTTCGAAGCGATCCGTTTTTTTTGAAGCGATTACTTGGGAACATTTTTGTCTTTCACCATTGTTGAGCGCTTCAGCGCTTGACACAAGAATGCACATCCTTACGTTAAAAAAAGAGGTGGTTGAAGCGAACAAGTGAGTTTTTTTAATTACGGTTTGACTTAGGTGACTGAAACGAAATCCCCTTATAGAATAGGATTATTACATATTTACACATATCACAAGTATTTTAGCAGTATTTCTGACCTGAAATATTTTTAAATAAAAAAATTTGTATAAAATTTATTTATCAATATTGTTTATTTATACAAATTCTTAGAGAAATATATATACACGCATGATGTATTTGTAAAATACGTAATATTTTATTTGAAATATATATTTTACATGACAAAATATTTACTCAACATGAAAATAATATAATTAATTTATTAACATAATTTAATTGCAACACAAACAATTTGATTAATTATATAATTATAAGTATTATTAGATAAATATAAATACTTGTATAATTATTTTTATCAAAACCGAGCAAACTTCTGTGACTCTTTTTAAAAGTTGTCCCTGAAATCACCTAGAGGGATGTGAATAGGTGATAATGCTAATCAATGCACAATTTAAAAATAATGATGCAACAATCGCCCAAAACAAGACTAGAAGCCGAATTCCCCACAAAGGGCTCTGAACTTCTTCCTCGTGATTCCTCTAGATATGAGTTGGAGGTGCACAATGCAATCTTATTGTATGAGCTAGTGATTGACAAGATGAATATGAAACAAGAGATATTGCAATGAAAATAGAGAGCAAGTAATAGAAGCAATGAAAGTAAAGCAAGAAGTAAGAGCAAGTAAACCAAACGCAAGCACCGAGAATTTTTCCGAGGTTCGAGCACCCAGCTCTACGTCCCCGCCTTCCCCAGAAGGATTTCTAACCACTATAACTTCACAAAGATGTTACTAATACACCGGAGTACCCAACTCCACAATCTCAAGTACAAGTATCTCTTGGTGATCAAAAGACCACAAACTCTCTCTTGAAAAATTCTCTTCCCTTACAAAAGTCCTTGTAGAACAATGAGTAGGATTGAAGCTCTTGTATGTAAGTGGAAAAAAGAAAATGAAATCAGAGAGATTTGAAAAACACTTCAGAAAATGAGAGAGATTTTCAGCACAAAAACCAAGAAATGAATCTCTTTTGAATGCCTTAAACTTTTGGAATTTTTGTAAACTTTTGTTGTAAAGAAATCTCTCCCTAATCACCCTATTTATAGGAGAGGACTAGGGATTAAGGAATAAACCCACTTAATGCTAATTAGAAAGTATTAGGTTTAGAAAATATCATTTAAACACTTTTAGGAAAGAAAAGGACAAAAATAAAGCAAGTTTAAAAAGTAGCCGTTACTGTTGAAACGACTCTCTCGGTCGACCGGGGCTCAAATAAAATAACCGTTGCGGGCTTCCGGTCGACCGCCCGGTCGACTGGGCAGAAACAGAGAGCAACTGCACTTCAGTCAGTCGACCGGTCGGTCGACCGCAAAATGTGCACATGGATACGCAACAAACTGCCAGAAGTCCGGTCGACTGGGTCAGTCGACCGACCTGACCTGACTTAGTGTCGGGCGACCGGTCGGTCGACTGGCTCAGGCCAAAAATCAAAATTGAAACAGAATTTTGAGGAGATTTTGATATCTAACAAAATAGTTTTGATTAGAGATAAATGTAAAACATAAAAGTGAGTTTGTAATCAGAAAGCTTTGTATTAAAATATTTTGTATATATTTATAGGGAATATTTGTAGGAAAGACATGTGCACAAAAACGTGTGTGTTGGAATATAGAGCTTCAAACCTATTCACTATTCTTTAACAAAACTACAAAACTAAAAACAAATCTAATGAAGTCTTCTTGAGCAATCTTGAAGTCTTGAGCCATGCAAAGCCTAGCTAGAGCCTTCTCTTCTATGTTCCTTTCTTGATGTGCCATAAGCCTTCTTTGCTCCATGAACCTAGAATTTCTTGCAAAAGCTAAGCAATGGCCTCTAAATATGGTACAAACCTGAAACTTATCTTGAACAAACTTATTAGTACCAAATAGCTCTTATTTGTTTTGTTATCATCAAAACTCTAAACAATTGGAGAGTGTAACCTTTTGGGCCAACAATCTCCCCCTTTTTGATGATGATAAAACAAATATGCTATGATAAAAATATAGAGGAGGTGAAAGCTCCCTCTCAACTTATGCTATATAAAACAAATTAAAGAGAGGTGAATTGCAAACAAAAACCATGAGACTAAAAACCATGAGACATAAAACTCTTGCAAAAATCAAAAGCATATAAACTCAAAAACCAAAAGCATATAAACTTATATGGAACCAAAACCATATAAACTCATTCTCCCCTTTTTGTCATACATCAAAAAGGGATAAGAAAAATTTGTTCATTCAATAACACAAACATTAAGTTCACCACATATAAAAGAATATCTAGCAAAATCAAGTGGTTTAGTGAAAATATCGGCAAGTTGCAAATCCGTGGAAACATACTCAATATCTATATCACCTTTCTCAAAATGATCTCTAAGAAAGTGATATCTAATCTCAATGTGCTTGGTCTTACTATGTTGATTTGCATTCTTAGTCATATGTATAGTACTAGTATTATCACAAAATATTTTTATATGGTTATAATGCAAATCATAATCAAGGAGAGTATGTTTCATCCAAAGGACTTGTGCACAACAAGCCCCCGCGGCAACATACTCCGCCTCGGCGGTTGAGAGAGCTACGGAATTTTGTTTCCTAGAGGACCATGAAACAAGACAATTACCAAGAAATTGACATGTCCCACTAGTACTCTTTCTATCTACTCTACAACCCGCATAGTCGGCGTCCGAATAACTCGTCATTGAGAAATCTCCGGTTTTCGGATACCAAAGACCCATTCCAATTGTGCCCTTAATATAACGAATGATGCGTTTTACCGCAATAAGATGGGACTCTTTAGGACACGATTGAAATCTAGCACAAAGACACACACTAAACATGATGTCCGGCCTACTGCCGTCAAATACAACAAACTTCCTATCATGCTTCTATATAACTTAATATCAACACATTTACCTTGGTCATCCTTATCAAGCTTGGTTGTAGTTGCCATGAGAGTGTTGCAAACTTTTGAGCCTTCAAGCCCAAACTTCTTTACGAGTCCTTTGCATACTTGGCTTGACATATGAAATTCCCATCTTGCAATTGCTTGATTTGGAGTCCAAGAAAGAAATTCAATTCACCCATGGAAGACATTTCAAACTCACATTGCATAACCTTTTCAAATTCCTTGCATAAGAACTCATTAGTAGAACCAAAAATTATATCATCCACATAAATTTGCACAATTAAAATGTCATTATCAACATGCTTAGTGAATAATGTTATGTCTACTTTGCCTTTAACAAAATCATTTGAAATGAGAAAACTAGAAAGCCTTTCATACCAAGCTCTTGGAGCTTGTTTCAATCCATACAAAGCTTTATCAAGTTTAAAAAACAAATTAGGATGAAGATGATCAACAAAACCGGGAGATTGTTCAACATAAACTTCTTCATTTATAAAACCATTCAAAAATGCACTTTTCACATCCATTTGAAAAAGTTTAAAATTTTTAAAAGATGCAAAAGCTAGTGCCATCCGTATGGCTTCAAGCCGTGCTAGGGTGCAAAGGTCTCTTCAAAGTCAATTCCCTCAACTTGAGTGTAACCTTGGGCCACTAACCTAGCTTTATTCCTAATGACATTTCCGGACTCATCCATCTTGTTCCTAAAGATCCACTTAGTACCAATTATTGGTCTATCGTGAGGCCTAGGAACAAGGTGGCAAACTTGGTTGCGCTCAAATTGATTGAGTTCCTCTTGCATGGCTAGCAACCAATATGAGTCCCCCTCGGCTTCGAGGATGTTTTGGGTTCAAAATGAGAAATGAATGCAAAGTTACCACATAAGTCATGGAGTTTGGAGCAAGTTGTTACCCCTTTAGAGACATCACCTAAAATGAGTTCCTTGGGGTGATTTGTAGCGTATCTCCAATCTTTAGGAAGCGGTTGAGAGCTTTCCTCTTTATCCTCTTGAACATCACCAATGGGTTCTTGCTTTTCTTCTTGAGCGGGTGAGTCCTTCAAGGATAGTCTCTCCATGTCTTCACCTAATGGGTCAATCTCTACAACATTCTCAACAACCACATTAGATTCTTCAAATTTAACATGCATGGATTCTTCAATGGTAAGGGAGATCTATTAAATACTCTATAAGTTTTACTAGTAGTAGAGTATCCAACAAAGATAGCTTCATAAGCCTTAGCATCAAATTTACCCAAGTTATCTCTAGTATTCAAAACAAAACACTTGCATCCAAAAACTTTAAAATATGCAACATTAGGTTTTCTAGAATGATACATTTCAAAAGATGTTTGGAAGAATTTTTACACAAAAAAATACGATTTGAAATATAGCATGCGGTGTTTACGGCCTCGGCCCATAGATATTGAGGGAGGTCATATTCACTTATCATGGTCCTAGCCATCTCTTGAAGTATTCTATTTTTCCTTTCTACAACTCTATTTTGTTGTGGAGTTCTAGGACATGACATTTCATGCTTGATTTCCTTTTCATCACAATAAGTCATGAAGAGTTGGTTAACAAACTCACCACGTCTATCACTCCTTATTTTCAAAATCGAAAAACCCTTTTCTTTTTCAACCCTTTTTCGAAAAATCTTAAAATGTGAAAAAGTTTGATCTTTGTGTTCCAAAAAGAAAACCCAAGTGAAATGGGAAAAATCATCAACTAAAACAAATGCATATCTGCTACCATTTAAGCTCTTAGTTTTAGTTGGTCCAAAGAGATCCATATCAATTAATTCTAATGGCCTAGTTGACATGATATCCTTGATTGGTTTGAAGGAAGACTTGGTTTGTTTCCCAAGTTGGCACGCACCACAAATGCGGTCTTTCTCAAACTTCAAGTAAGGAATACCCTTCACCAATTCCTTAGAATTAATCCTAGAAAGATGGTCAAAAGATGCATGTCCTAATCTTCTATGCCAAAGCCAAGAATTCTCATCAAAAGCATTCAAGCATTTAGTAGAACAATCCAAATTAAGCATGTCAATGATATAAACATTATTATCACGAAATCCGATGAGGATACAATCATTGGTTTTACAATCAAAGATTTTGCAAGAAGAATCATCAAAAAAACTTTAAGTCCACGGTCACAAAGTTGACTAATAATAAGCAAGTTATGTTTCAAACCATCAACAAGAACAACATTTTCTATAATAGAGATGCACCAATTTGAATGTTACCTATACCGATGATATTGCCCTTGGAGTCATCCCCGAAGGTGACGGTGTCACCTTCAACGTACCTTGATGAGGTTGTAAAGTTGTTGATATCCCATGTCATGTGTCTTGAACAACCACTATCAAGGTACCACCGCTTCTTACGTCTTGGAGCCTTGGTGTGTACCTACATCAAATAATTTAGGACTTGATTTGGTACCCACATTTTCTTGGGTCCTAAAGTGTTAGTGTCATGAACCCATACAAGATTATTTGTTCTATTTATTTGGTCATAACAAAACTTAGCTAAATGTCCATTCTTATCACAATAAGTACATCTATAAACTCTACCATATTTAAATGCATGGTGAGTGTGTGACTTGTGAGCAAGTGTGGATTTAGCATGAGTGTTATGTGGAGTGTGAACATGATGAGCATGAGTATTTTTAACATGAGAAGCTTTAGCATGAGAAGTGTGCTTCTTAGAAAACATATCCTCAAGTTTCTTAGTATTGAAAGCACAATCCTTCAAAACTTTTTCAAAATCAACAATTCTAGTTTTTAACAAAGAAATTTTTTTCATCAATCTTAGAAAATTTTGCTTTACAAGCAACTTTGTAAGCATTAAATTCTTTTTGAGTAGAAACAAGATTAGACGAAATTTCATCCCTTTGTTTTGAAACAATAGCAAGTTGATTTTTAAGAAAAGCAACTTCCTTTTCCAATTTTGAACATTCTATCTTTTTAACATCATAGATTTCCGAAAGTTCAACAAAAGTATGTACAAGCATTTCTTTACTCAATTCATCTTCTTCATCAAGAGGTTGAGTGGTTACCTTGAGTGTGTTTGCCATGAAACACATGTTCGCCGTGTCCACCTCATCTTCAGACTCGCTTTCCGAATCCCAAGAGGCTTTGTAAGCTTTCTTTTCCACCGGCTTCTTTTGCTTGAAGGAGGAAGTCATCTTCTTCTTGAACTCCGGGCAATCGGCCATGATGTGTCCGGGCTTTCGGCAATTATAGCAAATGATTCTTCTCTCCTCTTTGCCTTCCAATCTCTTTCTAAAGTTGAGCTTGTTCTTGCGGTACATCCTCTTCACATTTCGCACAAGGAGGGATAGCTCCTCATCTTCTTCTTCATCTTCTTCATCATCATCAAGAGTGGAGGAAGACTTGAAGGCTATGGATTTCTTCTTTTGAGGAGCCGCTTCTTCTCTTGCCTTCTTTTCCATCTCATGAGTCTTCAAGTTTCCAATGAGACTTATGAGATCCATTTCATCCTTGTCATTCAACCTCTTTCAAGGTGGTGGCATTTATCTCCCATGATGTAGGAAGAGCCCGAATCACTTTCCGCACCTTTTGATCATTGCTAATATCATCACCTAAGGAGGAAAGAGCATTGGTAATTTTAGTAAACCTTGTAATCATGCAATCAATAGATTCATCATCAATCATTTTAAAGCTTTCATATTAGGACCTTAAGAGATCTATCTTAGCTCTCTTTACTTGTGATGTCCCCTCGTGTGTGACCAACAAATGTTGCCAAATCTCATAGGCGGATTGGCAATGAATTACCCGTGTAAGGTCATCCTCATTCAAGACGGTTAGGAGGGAATTTTGGGCTTTGGAGTTAGCCTCATATTATCTAAAGGTAAAGTCGGACGAAGTGCTTTCCTCACTATCGGTACAACATAGGGCTTGGTCAAGGATTTTGCAACTAAGCTACCTAAAGATTGTAGAAAGATGGTCATCCTAACCTTCTAAATAGGGAAATTAAGTCCATCAAATTTAGGAGGGGTTTTGATGTTGTCGGCCATGTTTACTAGTGTATGAATGTAAGAATGCAAATGATGATTAGCAAATTTTAAGGATCTCTCTAAGGAGTTAAGCCAAACCTAGAGTCCAAGCTCTGATACCAATTGAAATTACCTAGAGGGGGGGGGTGAATAGGTGATAATGCTAATCAATGCACAATTTAAAAATAATGATGCAACAATCGCCTAGAATAAGACTAGAAGCCGAATCCCCCACAAAGGGCTCTGAACTCCTTCCTCGTGATTCCTCTAGATATGAGTTGGAGGTGCACAATGCAATCTTGTTGTATGAGCTAGTGATTGACAAGATGAATATGAAACAAGAGAGTATTGCAATGAAAATAGAGAGCAAGTAATAGAAGCAATGAAAGTAAAGCAAGAAGTAAGAGCAAGTAAACCAAACGCAAACACCAAGAATTTTTCTGAGGTTCGAGCACCCAGCTCTACGTCCCCGCCTTCCCAGAAGGATTTCTAACCACTATAACTTCACAAAGATGTTACAAATACACCGGAGTACCCAACTCCACAATCTCAAGTACAAGTATCTCTTGGTGATCAAAAGACCACAAACTCTCTCTTGAAAAATTCTCTTCCCTTACAAAAGTCCTTGTAGAACAATGAGTAGGATTGAAGCTCTTGTATGTAAGTGGAAAAAAGAAAATGAAATCAGAGAGATTTGAAAAACACTTCAGAAAATGAGAGAGATTTTCAGCAAAAAACCAAGAAATGAATTCTTTTGAATGCCTTAAACTTTTGGAATTTTGTAAACTTTTGTTGTAAAGAAATCTCTCCCTAATCACCCCTATTATAGGAGAGGGCTAGGAATTAAGGAATAAACCCACTTAATGCTAATTAGAAAGTATTAGGTTCAGAAAATATCATTTAAACACTTTTAGGAAAGAAAAGGACAAAAATAAAGCAAGTTTAAAAAGTAGCCGTTACTGTTGAAACGACTCTCTCGGTCGACCGGTCGGTCGACCGGGGCTCAAATAAAATAACCGTTGCGGGCTTCCGGTCGACCGCCGGTCGACTGGGCAGAGAAACAGAGAGCAACTGCACTTCAGTCAGTCGACCGGTCGGTCGACCGCAAAATGTGCACACGGATACGTAACAAACTGCCAGAAGTCCGGTCGACTGGGTCAGTCGACGACCTGACCTGACTTAGTGTCGGGCGACGGTCGGTCGACCGGCTCAGGCCAAAAATCAAAATTGAAACAGAATTTTGAGGAGATTTTGATATCTAACAAAATAGTTTTGATTAGAGATAAATGTAAAACATAAAATTGAGTTTGTAATCAGAAGGCTTTGTATTAAAATATTTGTATATATTTATAGGGAATATTTCTAGGAAAGACATGTGCGTAAAAACGTGTGTGTTGGAATATAGAGCTTCAAACTTATTCATTATTCTTTAACAAAACTACAAAACTAAAAACAAATCTAATGAAGTCTTCTTAAGCAATCTTGAAGTCTTGAGCCATGCAAAGCCTAACTAGAGCCTTCTCTTCTATGTTCCTTTCTTGATGTGCCATAAGCCTTCTTTGCTCCATGAACCTAGAATTTCTTGCAAAAGCTAAGCAATGACCTCCAAATATGGTACAAACCTAAAACTTATCTTGAACAAACTTATTAGTATCAATAACTCTATTTGTTTTGTTATCATCAAAATTCTAAACAATTGGAGAGTGTAACCTTTTGGGCCAACAGTCCCTCCGTCCCACTTCATCCCATAGAGCTAGCAACAGCAGAGCAACGTCTTCTCCTCCTCCCCCTCCTCTCTCCCTCCCCCCTACATCCTTCTTCCCCTAGTCGTCGCCACCTCCTCTCTCCCTCCAGCAATGTCGTCGTCCTCTCTCCCTCTTCTTCTGCCCTTCTCCCTCCTTCTTCTCCCTTACCCCTCCTCCTTATCCCCTTTGTCTCCCTCCTCCTCTCAGGCAAACCGTCATCTTCCCCACGTCACCGCCAGCCTCCCCTAAGCTCGGTTCCCACCGCCCCAAGCGGTTGTCTAGTTTTTATTTTAAATAAAAAAACCCATTAAACTGATGAGTTAAACCACTTGCCTAGCGGGGGCACTTGCTAGCCCCCATCAATTGAGGGAGCTGGGTTAGCTCCTTCGCGCGAAGGACGGATCGTCCTTCACGCGTGATGAGCCGTCCATCAAAAATGATGTACAACCCGATGCGAAGGGAGAGAAAACAAAAAAAAACGCATTTTGATAGGGCCTAAAAAACACATTTTTATTTTTTGTTTTATTCTCTCCTTTATATCGGGCCGTTCATCAATTTTGATGGACGATTTAGCATGCGAGAAGGACCCTCCGACCGGAGGAGCTAATCGGCTCCTCAATTGAGACAGTCTGAGACTGACCCCGAGGCGAGCGGAAAAAAAAGAAAAGAAAAAAGCAAAAAAAAAAGGAAAATTTTTAATTTTTCTAAAAGCCCCTTCAAAAACCCTAAACCCTAGATCTAATCTTCGACTCTCTCATTCTCACTCACCCATTCTCTCGCTCTCCAAAAGTCCAATCCAATGGCTTCTTCTCTTCGAATCGCGAGCTCCACTCACGTAACCTCTCCTCACTCATCCCAGAGTCTCTTCTTCTCTCAGTGCCATCGGCCCCCAAATTGTCGGAGAAAAGGGCGAGCTTCGGTTCGCTGCTCGAGTTCGTCCTTCATCCCAATGGATTCGGCGAGGATTAAGGTGGTCGGAGTCGGAGGAGGCGGGAACAATGCGGTCAATCGCATGATTGGAAGCGGGCTGCAGGTTTAATAGCTTATAAAGTTTTACTCTTTAGTTATTTGTTCGATTTGTCTTGATTTCAAATGAATATTGATAAAGTGAAATTAATGTAAGTTATTGTTTGTTTTATGCTTTGTTTACTTCTAAAATCAATTGCAATTGGAGAGTTTGGGTTAATTTTGTGCAATTTTCAGGGGGTCGATTTCTATGCAATTAATACGGATGCCCAGGCTCTGCTGAATTCAGAGGCAAAATACCCGTTGCAAATTGGGAGCTTTTGACTCGTGGGCTAGGTAAGGCACTCTAGCTTACCTTCAATTTCATATTCAAAGAACTCCCCCCCTAGGGTTTCACCTACATTTTCTGTTAGCTCACTCCTTTGAATTTCTAAATCGTTTTTATGACCCAATATCCATAATTCATATTCAAAAGGCTTGGCAATTGGTTGCTGGTTTTGACTTTAATGATATGAGACTGCTAGATGTGCTGGTACACCTATTTTTTATTTGCCTTCCTTAATCACATTCCTGTAATTCATTGTGTACAACACATCCAATTCTGACTGGCTCATATCCTAAAGGCCCATTGTCCTAGAACTGATTTCTGGACACAGAACGATGACATATCCTGAAGTATTGAAACTTGTCTTTTCCTCCATGGGATGAGCATACGCCAATTGCCTACTAGAGCGCGATGAAGGTCTACACGTGGCAGCTATGGGAAAGCACCACAATAGAATGCCTTAGAACTATAGGAAAGCCAATATGAAGGCCATTGTAATTCTCCAGCTTCAATTTGACAGGACGATTGGTGCATTGAAGACCACCTTGATCACAGACAAATCAGAGCCCAAAGAGGCTCAAAGTTAACATGAGCGTTTATGTTTGTCAGTCCCATGCCTTGATTGGATTTTCTGCTAAAGTGCAGGTACGGGAGGAAATCCTAATCTAGGGGAGCAAGCTGCTGAGGAGTCTAGAGAAGCTATAGCCAATGCTCTCAAGGATTCAGATCTTGTTTTCATAACAGCTGGTATGGGTGGAGGTACAGGCTCTGGTGCTGCACCAGTTGTTGCTCAAATATCAAAGGAAGCCGGTTATTTGACTGTTGGTGTTGTCACCTATCCCTTCAGCTTTGAAGGCCGCAAACGATCTTTACAGGCAGGTGTCACTTTGTTTTTTTCAATATCTTGATGATTTTTATTTCTGTCCTTTCTTTTCTTTTCTTGGTTTTTTTTTTTTGAGCAACCAATGAGTTGTTTTAGAGCACAAATTTCAAGTTAGCATAAAAATTTAAATATTTGCCTTGTCTTGAAATATCTGCCAGTTCTATTGAAAAAGTTTACATTAAATTTAGAGAGAAAATACATTAATGTAAATTTCTTCAGTAGAACTGGCATTCAATATCCAGAACCGGAAGGCAGAACTTGTCAAAGTAAAATTGGTTCCGGACATGTTAGTGTATTCTTTTGAATGTGATTTTGCATGCCAGGCTTGTGATGCATAACAAAACCTTATTCCAAATGCATTTGCTGCTAAGATATTTATCTATCAAGAAAAATAATCAAGAATTTAACTGCATGGTTTGTGGCATCTGAAAGCCATTAATTTCGAAGTTGCTCGAATCAAAGTTCAAAATGAGGGATAAGATACTTATTATCTCTCAGCAAGTGATTGCAAAATTTGGCCTTCATTAAAAATGTTAATTAGCGATATCAACACTAAAATCACTATTGGATTTGTATTGGAAATATTTATAAAGTAGTGTTTGTATGGGAATAATAGAACTGTTTTAAGCTACATTAAGATGTAAAGCTACAATGAAAAAGCATGACAATGAGCTAGATTTGAATATGCTCCTAAGCGACCCAAATGCAAAACGTCCTTCAATTCTATATTAAATTTGGATCCCTTGCTGAATTCTTTTCCCTGTGGAATGATACGATATTGATTAAAAATATTCATTAAACCACTTTTGGCATATTTCTTGACTATAATCATTTTGTTTTTCATTATGCAACAAAATGTGATTAACTATAGAAGATAACCAATTAGTTTTCCATCCCTATCCTGATCGCCATCCCACCAGTATAAAAGAAAAAATAATAATAGCAATGTTTCATTTCTATATAGAATTCCAATCCTTTGGTTAATCTAATTACACCTTTTCATTATGCAACAGAATGTAATTAAACTTATAGAAGATGACCAACTAATTTTTCTATTGCTATTCTTATCACTCTCCTGCAAGTATGAAAGGAAAAAAAAAAGAATAACAATGTTTCATTTTATATAGAAATACAATCCTTCGGTTAATATAATTACATCTCACTCGTGTGACCCACAAGTTGTTTGCAATCAAACTTCAAGTTGACATGGATCCTCTGGAGGAAATACAATATAACACGTCTGTTAATCTTCTAGTTGACTCTGGTCAATTTCTAGAATGAAACTTCTTTTCAACAGGTAAGTAACAATACCACAACATTGGTTTGAAAATTGTATGTACCGTCTTTTTAACTAAACTCATGATTTGAGTAATTGTAATTTAATTATATTCTAATGCCACTGCTTATGAGTATACACTTCTAAATGCGGCAGGATAGTGCATCAATTGATTAAAGGATATACTATTGTACCAAAGTATACCTTTAATTTGTCAGATGGCTATGGTGCAAGAAGAGGGCCCGTAAAGTCAACACTTTAACGTATCAAAGCCATATTCATCCAATGTGATCTGCTAAGCATGATAAAGTAGCTTAGATACTCTTATTTATGTCGGAGTTGAACAAGATTTGGCTAGTTTTGTTTCGGGTTGAGACCAATGTATGAGGAAGTCCACATAACTGAAAATGAATAGTTGTCTTCAGTTATGGTGTCAAACTCAAGCCGTTGGTTGTTTTGAAATGTATTTGCTGTAGTTAACTTTACTAATATAGCTATGCCTATGAAAAGTTTGACCTTCCAACGTCAGAAAGTAGCAAAAAACTTCCTCACTCAAATTTGCATGCGCAAAATGATTAATTAGCTAAAGACAGAGATTAGAAAGCAGATATTATATTGCTCAGGGGATTACTTATGCTTAATTTGGGTAGTCAGCAAGAGTGAAAATTCCTCTTCTATTCTTTTTTTGAGGAAAATTCCTCTTCTATTGATATTAATGTTTTTTTTGCACTGAAAATACTTACAACTTGGTCTCTATCAGTGCTTACACCATTGCAACTATGGATGTGGTTATTGCACTCTCTAGACCCACTTGC